>PVJI01002857.1:0-136390 GCA_004026765.1 Micronycteris hirsuta
CACTGCTGGCCATCTGAGCTACAGATGTGGTAGACTGACAAGAGAACCATTGAAAAATTTTCGAAGGCAGCTGCTGAGATGGGGAAGGGGTCCTTCCAGTATGCGTGGGTCTTAAATAAACTGAGAGCTGAATGTGACTGTTGTATCACCATTAATAGCTCCCTGTGGAAATCGAGACCAGCGGGTATTACCTGACCATCATTGATGCCCCAGGATACATTTTAATTGTTTTCTCATTGCTTTTTACCTTTCACAATCTCCATTACCTGCACCTGGCTCAGAACACCCAGGTTCCCATTAGGGCTTCAAAATCGTATCAGTTTCAACACAGTTCTCACAGAGTTCTAGTGCCCTTTTGATATATTTGTGAGCATGGACTGTATTTATAATTGAATATAGGTGCCTTATGAACAAGGGATAAAAGGGAAGGCCAGGTCTTCCTCATATTTGCTATCATCTTTTCAGATGAGGAAATTTTTATCAGCCTGATTTTTTTATTTATTTGGTTTGCATTTTATTTATTTATTTTTTTCCAATTATAGTTTATTTTTATATTAGTTCTAGGTGTAAAGCATAGTGGTTACATAATCATATACTTTACAAAGTGTTCCCCCTGATATTTCCAGTATATACTGGCGCCATTTGTATCTATCATCATATTATTGACTGTATCCCCTATGCTGTACTTTATATCTCCATGACTACTTTGTAACTATCCATTCATACTTCTTAATCCCTTCACCTCTTTCATTCAGTTCCCCAACCTCCCTCCTCTCTGGCAGTCGGTCACTGGTCAGCTCTCCGTATCTATGATATATTGTTTGTTCATTTCTTTTGTACGTTAGCTTCCACACATAAGTAAAATCATGTGATATTTGTCTTTCTTTGCCTGGCTTATTTCACTTAGCATAATACCCTCTGGATCTATCCATGCTGTCACAAATGGTAGGATTTCACTTTTTTGTGGCTGAGTAATATTTAATTACATGTATGTACCACAGCTTTTTTATCCACTCATTTATCCATGTGCTTTTGGGTTGCTTCCATACCTTATCAGCCTGATTTTAGACTGTCATACCAACTATCTGGCCTTGTAGCTCAAATGAGATTTCTGCCTTCTTCATCTATATTTTGGCTGGAGTTAGGAGCATAAATGAAGGTTAGGAAGTAGTCTCATTAAGAAAAAACCTTCACTGTTTAAAAAAATATTTATTTATTTTTAGAGAGGAAAGGAAGGAGAAAGAGAGGGAGAGAAACATAAATCTGTGGTTGCCTCTCATGCACCCCCTACTGGGGACCTGGCCTACAACCCAGGCATGTGCCCTGATTGGGAATCGAACCAGGGACTCTTTGGTTCTCAAGCCCGTGCTCAGTCCACTGAGCCACACCAGCCAGGGCAAGACCTTCACTTTTTAATGTGTATTACAGAAAGATTTGTAATAAGATGAATTGGTTTGTCATAAGTTACATGTCTGTTGGTACCATTTATCTTCTTAATTGTGAATGCTGACTCTGATGTATCTGGTTCAAATTTGAGCTCATTTCACTAGAACTACACTGTCCAGTGTGGTAGCCATTAGCCACATCTGGCTGTATAATACTAAATTTTAATTAGCAAAAGTTAAGTAAAAACAAAACCATGTTCCCCAGTCACGCTGGCCACATTGCAGATACACGAGAGCCACATGGGGCTAGTGACTGCCACGCTGGATGGCACGGGTGGGCAGAGCCTTCCCCGCCGCAGAAGTGCTGTTGGACAGCAGGACCCCGCGCGGTGCCAGCTGCTCCCACAGCAGTGCTCCGCTGCGGGTGCTTCTGTGGAAATAACGAGTCTCTCAGCAATAACACACGGTTTAGATTATGCTCCCTCGAGGATGTTTCATTTTTTGATATAACTTAAGAAGAAGAGAAACTTGCTTCCAATCACCATCTGACTGTGTTCCAAGCATGATGCTCATTGTCTATATTAATCTCCACCAGCTCCGTGTTACTGGGATTATTTCACAAACGAGGGAAACAAGGTGAGGAAAAGGCAAGTGGCAGCATCGAGACCCAAACTCTATGGGGTCCAAAATGCACTATTCAATGCCTTACAAAAATCACCATATGGTAACCTTTCCTTTTCTCTGAGTGAAATAAGGATGGACATTGGAATGTATACAGAATATAATGGCAGAACCATCTGACTCTTTCAGGAACTATTTGTACTCTCAAATGAACAGTGTTTGCTTTCACTAATTGACATGTTGGTAGTTATGCACTCTTTTAAGAATCTACTGACAAATTAATTTCTTTTCTTACTATCAAAAGCAAGCTCTGACAGGAGCTGCCTCTAGGGAAACAATGATCCCAAATCCATTCTAAACATATTTTCATGGAAAATCTGAGAATTCTAGAAGAAATAAATATTTGTAATATTTTTCCAGAAGATGGGTACTGCTTGATTAAATTATACATAGACTTTAAGAATTTGTGGAGACAAGATAGCACAAATAATTTTTAAAGATTGTATTTATTTATTTTTAGGGAGAGAGGAAGGGATGGAGAAAGAGAGGGAGAGAAACATCAATGTGTGATTGCCTCTCACACTCCCCCAACTGGGGACCTGGCCCCCAATCCTGGCATGTGCCCTGACTGGGAATTGAACTGGTGACCCTTTGTTTCGCAGCCCGCACTCAATCCACTGAGCTACACCAGCCAGGGCTTAAAGATTGTCGCAAATCCTGGCCTGCAGAATTCGTGTGGCTGTGACTGATTGCATGAATAAGCTCACACGAAAGATAACGGAAATTCATGCATCCAAAAGTTCTTCTCACGTGAAGCATTAGAGCTACAATTCCCAAGGTGGATGCATGAATTTCCCTTAAAGATGACTTTTGAAGAAAGAACTGATACTTGATGCTTAGTATACTACAAAAAGGAGAAGCACTTTACAAAATTTGATTTCACTAAAGTTTTGGCTCTAAAACTGTGGTCTTTGATTTATGTGACATTCTAATAAGCCAGAAATCTTCTCCTTTAAGCCTCAGGAAAGTAAATGAAAATATGGTAGCTCTCTCACCACAGTGTCATTATTTTGCCTTTATGGTTTTTGCAGGAAAACAATCATTTTGCATATCTACCCTCTCCCCTCCCCCCCTTTTTTTTTGCAAAGAATTACTACTTAGGTATGAGGTTTCCTTGGTTCTCAGGTTCCCATGGGAGAATCACCCAAGAGTGAAGCCCCTACTGTAATCTTAGTTAATGGGAAGGGTTGACATACCTGCACTTGGACCCCAAGAAAATCTCTAAGTCATGGTTACCAAAGCCACTTCATTTCCCACAATATCATTTTGCCTGCATGAAAACCGTGTGTGTTCGTGCAGGAGTAAAGGTCGTAACTGGGTGGACACTTGATCACCACAGCACCTTACAAATTGTGGAATACTTTGAGCTAGACAGAAAATATCTCAGAGGTAAAACTTTCAGTGGGTGAGACCAGAGTGGGAAGACCCAGCACGGTGTTGTCATCACAGCCTTGAACAGCAGTCAACTCACAGCACCCCGTGTCTCGGACGTGGCAGCGAATGAGCTCCATGAGCCAATGAGCCCTCCCCAGAGAAAGCAGCCCGTGCAGAGTCCCGCAGGTGAGGTGCCACCCCTGCACAGCAGCTGTAGGCCTTTCAAGGCCTTTTTTTCTTGACAGAATCATACTGAGGATTCCTTGATGATATTATAATAATTACAAATAAGTGTTGTATTGTTGCTTTCATGGAGAAGTTTGAGTCTCCCCATGGTAGTATTGTTCTACCGTAAAAAAGATCACTCGGGAGCATTCGTCCCTTTCAGTCTACGGAAGTCACCCAGGTACCAGGGATTAGGTGTGGCAGTAAAAGTTTATGCATGTTACTATGTTCAGGAAATGTTGCTTGTTGGCCCCCTGCCGGCCCTGAATTGTTACAGAGATTCTCAGGGGTTGTGGAGAGAGATCTGTCAAATAGGAACAAAATATTATTTTCTCTGGTCTCAGCAAAGAACAGGCCCGGTAATTTTCAGTGTACTGACATGTTACACAAACTTTCGCTCTCTTCCCTGAGCTGTTCTGCTGATCTGAAGGCACAACATTTCCATTTCACAGTGTTTGTTGAATGACCAAATGAGAAAATTCATACATAAAATGTAGATACTAAAATCTATCCCGTGTTTTCAGCACTTGCTGTTTTGGTAAGTGTGTAGTGAAAGAGCAGCCAAGTGGCACCTGAAGGTACAGGCCGGGCCCTGAAGACACGGAGACTAGTGAAATGGAGAAACCCCATAGGATCCTTAGATTGAGATGAAGTAATACCAGCCCACCTCAAAGGGTCTTACATAGAGGCACCCTTAAAGCTTGAGAGGGTCTCAGAAACCCATGAAATTCTCAGAAGGCTCAGTCTCTGTGAAATAGCAGTTACGTCACAGAGCTGGATTTTAAAGGAGGCTGCAAGCTGAGAGGTAGAGGTCCAGAGCTTATTGATTCTTATGTCCACTTGTTAAAAAAACAAAAACAAAAACGTGTATTTTATTTTTCTGGCATGTGACTACCAGATGCTCGTTATGAAGTCCTTTCTTTAAAAAAAAATTAATATCAGTTTCCTTTACTTTGATTTGAGCCTGGGGACTATGCCTTGATGATAGTATCTCCCAGAAGTAAAAGCATAATAAAGATGCAGTTTCTTAAATGGTGCTTTTCTTAAGTTTACTCTCCAATATTTGTCATCACTGAGAAGCTTACTGCATGAGAATGCATCATCACCCACTGAGAATGGCCCTGAATCCCCTGCTTACCTGACTCTTTCCCCAAGAACTGGGCAGGAATCGCCAAAGGACCCAGCAAGCATCGCCCTTGTGCAGAGTTGGACCAACTGCCTATTTCTCATCATGCGTGGTGCTGTGTATCCCAATGACATGTGTAGCTTACTTGAATTTTATCAGACTGTTGCAATGTTCCTACAAGGTTCAATGCCCAACAATGAAGACACTATATTCCAAAGGATCGCCCAAGTTTACTTAACACAGATTCTTGCCTTATCGAGACAAAGGTTGATTGAGAAACCGTGTTGAAGATTTTCAACTATGGCTTGTATTTATCCTTTCACAAGGACTCAGACCCGGGAGTTACACCCACAGCGCCACAGAGCGCGCAGCTCTCCCACCAAGCTCCTTTCCGTCTGCCATAGGTGAAGTAACAGTTTGATGCCTTTGGCCCTTCTCAGGCAATTCAACACTTTTAGTGACCTAAATGGAAGGCAAAGTGCAAGTCATCGCTCATGGTTTCCACCTCCAAATGGGGGATTAAGACATACAGACATTTAAGGAAGGGAAAGAACAGTAAAGTGCTAAATAAGAATAAAAGAAGATCGTAACATGAAATGACATACCTGCCGTGGGACCGGTGGGGAGAGGAGACATGCCTGAGTCCCAGAGCAGCCCAGGCAGGAGTCATGGATGAAGGAGGATTTGATCTGGGCCTTGGCCAGGCCAGTGGTTCTCAACCTTCTTGGACATGAGGCCATCTTGGGAGGTATCCAAGATATCTGGGAGGAAGATAACCAGGACAAGCATAAAAGAAAAGTTGGGGTTCCATGAGAAGGAAAAAAAAGGTTTAAGAAGCAAAACTTGTTTGGTCAGGTAAAACCTTAATGCAGGAGGAGAAAAGAAGAGAAAGCAGGAAAGTCAGACTTCAACTCATCTGTAAATAGCCATGTGTGCCAGGCCAAGGCATTTTGGAATCATATTTGATTCAGGATAGTGGGATATATTTAGCAATAACATCTGACTTCTACAGTTGGAGAAAGATGATAGAATTCCTCTGTATCACGTAACTCTTCGTTTCCCATTTCCTCCCACTGGTTGGAAGCTTAAGTTAGACAGAAATTACATGTAGACACGTGCTAATACTTCAGTAGTTCCTCATTCCCGTAGATACAGGATCCAGGCTGTTGCTGTGTGGATGTGGTGATTCATACAGAAGTACAGCTATTGTATAGAATCCCCCCGAGTAATGGCCAGAAGGGGGCACCGCTGAAGCAGCAAAGCTAGTGTCTCAGACAGTAATCAGGCCGCAGTGGGGTCTCATCAGTATTACCTATAGTGAGGGTGCCCTGCACTTGACATCTCCTGAATTACACAGACACTTTCACCATGACTTTGATCCACTTGCATGTTGGTTTGTTTGGGTGTCTCTGCTTCTTTCTCATTTTCTTTGTTCAAAGGGCGGACCTGGGTAAAGTTTCAATCATATTATGGCTGATACTGGGCTGACACAGGTTAGGTGGACAGATGATGGATGGATGGATGGATAATTGATTTTACTGAAGAAGGCCACCTAACTAGGTGGAAATGGTTTAGTCGATTGCTGGCTTTTCATACGATTCTTTGCAGATAAAATTCTGTTGGACATTGAAAGAAGATAAAAACCACACTACTGTACAAATTCAGGAACTTGGGCAGAGCACAGGACATAGTCTCTGCTTAGTCATATAACCTGAAAGACTATTTCGAGTAAGTTTGTGTTCCAGCACTAAATGTACTGCCTCGCCGCTAACCCGAAGCTGGGCATTTCCTCCCCACGGGTCGAGAGCTTTGGGCAGGCCCGCAACCCTGATGTGAGAAACGCACACACACGCACACATTCGGAAAGCAACTGAAATCCTCTCCCTGTGCCCGTTCCTCTGGATTGAAATGTCAAGACTGTGGGCACTTCTGCTATCTATTCTCATTTGTCTACTCCTCTGTGAACAGCCACAGGACAGACAGGGCAGTCTTTGGCCCAGGCTTCAGTGACAGGAAACTTGAGCCCTGCTACCCAGTCCCAGGAAATAGGAGAAAGGTTTGTTAGAAGTCAAAGAATGTTTCCTCTGATTTGTGTGTGTGGAGCCTTTCTTGGCTTGTAGCTATGCCAACGCACAATTGTTTCTCATCGCTTACATTTCTATCAGGTTAAACTAGGTTTATCACGGTCAGTTTCCTGAGGAGAAATGAGATTGTCTGTTATTCGGGTATTAGGAATATTTATTGCTCAGGTCTCAAACTATGTGCTAGAAAGAAGAAAGAAAAAGAGCTCTGGAGACAAAATTATAAAATATAAGCCAATTAAGGCCCGGCTGGTGTAGCTCAGTGGATTGAGCACGGGCTATGAACCAAAAGGTCCCGGTTCGATTCCCAGTCGGGGCACATGCCTGGGTTGCAGGCCAGGTCCCCAGGGAGGGCCATGTGAGAGGCAACCATGCATTGCTGTTTCTCCCTCCCTTCTCCTCTCTCTAAAAATAAATAAATAAAATCTTTGAAAAAAAAATAAGCCAATTAGAGAATCAATAAATACTAGAGTGGGAGACGCCTACCACAGCTGCAGTACCAGTTCTGAAAAGGAAATGATTATGTGCACTGGAGTGTTTCTCTGACACATGGGATTGGACTAGTGAGTGGGATATAGTTTCCAAGTAGCAGGGCAAAAAATGAACAAAATCATGGGAGAACGTTCCAATGAGCAAGATCACGGGAGAATGTTCCAATGGGGAAATGCAACCTTGGTGAGACAAAATAAACACTAATGTGGGGAAAGCAAGATTCTTTTGTTGGGCTAGTCTGTAGACGATTAGGTAACCAGAAGAGCCTACATCCAAAACACGGGCGAGGAGGCTGTTGGAGAAACGTAGGCAGGAGGTCATTTAGACCTGCACAGAGAACGAAGCATTGCCCAAGAAAGAGGATCCAAGAGACACTTTACCAGAAGAGTCCAAAGAGCACGTAATGTTTCTAATCAGAAAGAAACGTTAGATGTCCCATAGTTTAATGAATAGCAAATATTTCCTCTGCTGTCATTTGTCTTTTTAAGTGCTTTTGACTTTACAAGTGCAGTCCTCAAGTCTTCTCTCACCATGTTTTTCTTGTTTTGTGATAGGTGAAGTGGATGGGGTCCATCGTCAATGCATTAATTCTAAGATTGGATTAGCTTGGGCCCTAAGTCATCTAGAATTTACACAGTTCAGAAAGTGACGCATCCCTTTGGGACCGATACCTTTGAATGGCTGGTGGAGGCCATATCAAATCAGTGATGGGAGCAGTGATTTCACTCCCTCTGACTCTGGGAAGGGGTCATGGCTGCTGCTGAATTTCCAGCCCTGCTGATAGAAAACTGGAAGTTAGTGTTGCCAGGCAGGCTGGGTAGAAATGAATTCAGTAGGCCTGCCTCCTTGTCACTAGTTTCTGTTCTCCTAAAATTCATATATTGAAATCCTAACCCCAACACACCAGAACGTGACTGTATTTGGTTATATGGTCATTAGTTAAGATGAAGTCATATTGAAGGAGGCGGGCCCCTAACATAAATATAACTGGTATCCTTGTTAAAAGGGGAAATTTGAACACAGACACACACAGGGATAAAATCATGTGAAAATTGGGGCTATGCTGTCACAAGTTGAGGAGCTACCAGAAACCGGAGGAGAGGCCTGGAACAGGTCCTTCCCTAGCTTCTTAAGGGAGGGCATGGCTTTGCCAGCCTCCAGAACTGCGAGACAATAGATTTCCATTGTTCTAAGTTTGCAGTACTGTGTTACCGCAGCCCAGAAAACCAATACGGTAATAGAGCAATGAGTGCAACAAGATGGTATGAACTATATCTTAACACAAAGTAAACGTAAGATCTTTCTCTGAACATCAATGTTGATTAAGATCATTCAAAAAGTAAATCAGTTGATAGAAACAAACACTTGGAAAAGAGAAACAAATTCAGTGTTGTCCTGTATCTCTCTAACTTGCATTATAGATTAACTGACTTTCATGTTTGGAAGGAATAAAAAGGTCATCTAGCTCAGTCATCCATTGGGTGTTTGAGTGTCTTCAGCAACGCACAATGTATCTTTCACCCATTCATTGTAGTTCAGTTTCTAAAAAGCGAGAAAGAACAAATTCAATTCCCCTTTCACATGTTAGTCCTTTCAGTGTTTGAGAGCTGTCCTGACCTTCCCAAGTCATTGAAGTCACTTGTTCTCTAAACTAGGCCTTGGGTTCTTTCAACTATTACTCATATAACATAATTTTTAGCTTTTTAACCTCCATGATCAGCTACATAATGTTTGTTTCAGTTTATTGTATCTCTTTTGGAGTGGAACATAAAAATCTTGGTTGTGGTCACAATCATGTAGATTGGAATAGAATTAAATATAGTGTTATTCTAGATACTATCCTTCAATAAATACAACCTAACATTACATTACCTTGGGAGGTTATCACAATGATCCACAATATTGCACTAAAATGAACTAAAATCCCTTAATTTTCCCACTAGGTAAGCTACATGATAAAGTCTGGCTTGATCATCAAGTACCATAAGTGGCCTGGCACATAATGGGAGCTGACAAGTCATTAACCAATGAATGAATGAATGAATATGTGCTAATAGTAAACTGTGTATTCCCCCCTGAACTTGCAGGCATTTTTTTTTTAATTCCAAGGAGAGAACATTGCTTATTTTACTTTATTTTGTTAAACTCAGCCAGAGAATATGTACCTCCCTACCACTCATCACAATTTCCAGACCGCAAAATCTTCCGTATGTTTACAGACTGTTTCTTCCCCACACTCCAGCAGCACTGGTAAACAGCAATTTCCAGGCTTGATTTATATATTTTCTTCAACTAAGACTTGTTCTATATTCCATACAAGTATGTAAACCCTCTGCTTTCTCCACCAGTAAAATTGTGCTAATATAATATGTAATTTGTGTGTGCATGTGTGAGTTTAGTAGATTAGTATGTATGTATACAGATTTATAGATGACTATATCATCAGGATTTAGATACTAACGAAAAGGCAATATGTAGTCCTTTTTTAGTAACGATAGTTATAAGGTGATCAGTTTTGTGCCCAGATGTAAATAACAACTGAACACTGTAACTTTATGTAAAGAAGGAAAGAATATGAGCTGCAATCTGTTTCCACTTTCCCAATGGATTATTCAGTTTCCTAAAATAATTGAGTCAATCTCTTGTGCTAGATTTTCTGTATTCAAATGAAGAAAATGTTTTTTCTTGATTCACAGACATATTAAAGGACTGATGGGATATATTTTTAAGGCATATAAATTAAAGGAAAATTCACTTGGATAGCATCTTGAGCGAGACACAAATACTGGGTATCACAAGAAAAACCAATGTTTTAGATTCTTTTTTAAATAAATAGTTTTCCACAAGAAATATTTGAATAACTTACATTCCCTATTTGACATGCCTTTGCTCTCTTAGTTGCCTTGTCCAATTAATTTAATTATAGTCATTTTAACGAAAAAGTGTTTTATGTTAGTTTTCTCTTTTCAAATGAAAGAGTCTTTAGTTTTCTGTTTAAATGCCAGTAAAAAATTCTAAAACAAAATGTAAAAACAGATGGTCCAGAAGGTTTTATTTAGTGACATATAATGAAACCACATCAACTAAAAGTACAGTTTATATAATGATAGTGAGCACTGTTTCACGGGTTTCCATTTTGTCTTTGTTAGAGGAGCTACTGAAGTTACTGGTGAAAGAAGGAGACTAGAATAATTTTATAATCTCCTGATGAAAAGTCCAAACTTTGTTTTGGCATATGACATTCTCTGTAAATCATTCAAATGACGTAGATGTAAAAAGGGGCTCATGCATAGCCATATGGTGGCCTGTAACTGCAGCACATGCTTGAATGGTTGCATATTTTGGCACACGGCGGGGCTCTTCACCCCAAACTATTGGTTTAACATGGTGCTTATGATCATATGTTATTTGGGGGCAAATCCAATTTCAAATACTTTATTGTTTCTGTAAGAATATTCTTATTCCATGAACCAGACTATAGGTAAGACATATTTTTACTTACTATATTGACATTTTTCTATATTATTAATTAGACCCAGACATTTTAAAATAACCTCACAGTATTTAATTCAATGACTAAACTCATTTCTGTCTTCTCTTATTGTCAGATATTTGTTTTCACATTTCCCCCCCTATTATAAGAAATGCAGTGATAACAAGAACAAAATTTTGTTAGGGAAAGTAGAAAAATATAGAGAATGGCACCAGCCTTCATATGTCTTGGGCAAAGAAGAAAAAATAAAAAGCCTGGATGATATTGAGGGAAGCCTTAGGGGTATCACAATGAAACACAGTGCACCCCAGGAAGGGGCAGAGACTGTCCAAGATCTCACTTATCTGCACCCCTGCACAGAGCATCCTTCTGTTTGTCGGGAAGATGCCCCTGGCTGGGTCTCTCCTAAACCTGGAGGATCTATCAACAGGACTTTATTTGATCTGAGTAGAAAATACATTTTAACCACAAATCTGTGGTTGACATATTCTCTGTTTCTATTACTGTTATTCTGGTTAACTACTTTAAAAAAATAGTAGTTAGAAATTCCCAGTGTATGCTTAGAAATATTTTATTCTATTTTTTGAGAAATAATACATGCTCATCAAGATACAACCAATACAAAGTATATGAATCTGAACCTGAACAATATAAGGCAAATCCTTAAAAGTTTGGATTTTACTTCCACTTCTGCCCTAAAAACAAAACAAATGCATTTTCTCGAGAAAAATGTATGGCTAAGTCCAGTGGCCCACTTCTAGTCTCTATTCTTGCTGACCTGCCTAGTCACTACTGGTCACTACTGTCCTGGGCAATTCTGCTTCGTGATTGCGACCTCTCCCCTTGGATTCTATTTTACTTCTCTAGCTACTCTTTCTCTGAACATTTTTAATTTGTTTTAATATGTAGGGTTACTCAAGATGCTATGTTTAACTGCTGGCTCTTAGGTCTACCTTCACCATCACTTGGCAAAGTTATTCATTTATATTTTATTCCACATGCAGATAACCCGCAAATCTGTGTTCACGCATCACGTGTTTCCATGTCCCCAAGAAGGATGAGCCAAAGAAAATGACGCCTGGGCTATTGCTGTAAAGTAGAGACAAGGAGAAATTATCTTAAAGCAGCTGGAAGGGGGGAAAGGTTACATTCAGGGAAACCGCAATAAAAATGATGAGTAACTTCTCAGAAACAATGAAAATCAGAAGATAATGGAATGGTATCTTCAAATGCTGACAATAAAACCCTGCCCAGTTAGAATTCTATATCCAAGGCAGGAACTGCTGTTACCTACCTCATATAGCTTATATGAGAATTAAATGGGTTATTGTTATAAATCTGGTCCATAGAAGAGTAGCTGGTCCATAATTCTAAAGAAGTGCTTGTTACGTGAAATAAAAACCACAGGGCAGTTGGGATTATAGACTGCTACAATCTCTCTTAGAAAAAATGCCTAAAGCAAATGGGATGGGGAGAGGAACTTGGTTCCTTAACAAGTGGTGTCGCCATTACCTTTCTAAACTGGAATTTTCGGCCCAGCGTAGAATGTTCGTGGTATTGCACTAGTTATTTTATGGCTCTTGTGAATAAGCTCTACTATTATTCGCAAGGCTCATCCATGGATGAGCAAAACCAACTGTCTTATCAGAACAAAATCCTTTAGCAGAGCTGCCCACACACTGACACTGTGTTACAAATCAAATCTAGAAAATTTGAGAAATATCAAAGGATGATGAAAATATTTGTGATGTTGATCATGTGCAATTTGTCAGGCCTTGTCCTAATTTCTGACAGTTCATCCCTTTAATCCTGCCTACAATCTCGTGAAGGAAGTCCTATTATTACCCTCATCCCTGGGTTATAGACAGAAAAAATGAAGCGCATAGCAGTTACAAACTTATCCAAAGTTGCTTGCTTAATTAGAATATGTCAGGTTTGTGACTGGAGCCTGAACGATGCAATTTTTGAGATGGTGCTCTTAACCACTGTGCATTTCGGCCTCTACAAAATCTCTCTCCTCTCTCCCCAAGCAAACACACAGAACTGGGTAAAGGGGCAAGTGGAAAGATATCCATGGAAGCCCATATGTGTTGGTGCACGTTTTACCCTCAAAACTCATTGTCTTTACTACCTAGCACCGTGCTTAACACACAGCAGGTCATCAGTACTTTCTTTTCTTTAATAAATGGATGATTGCATGAATTACAAGGTGATGATATCCAGTTCCTGATCCCCAACAAAGTAATCAAGTTATGTTTCTCAAACTCCGAGTGTGCCTGGCTGCAATGACAACGTTTTAGAACGGGAAGATGCTATCGGCATTTCACAATGCACAGGTGATTGCAGTTGCTCCTGGGAGCCCAGCCCACAGAACCTTCCAACGTTAGCCTGAGGTGAGCTGGACCTCACGCAGGTACATATAACAGTGAGGCGAACTTTCTCCCCTAGATGAGAAAGCTCTCCTGACGAAAGGCTGCTGGTTGCAGGATTCCCTGAGAGCCCCTTCTGTTGCTCTTTAGGCCTGATTAGATTCTTCTGCCACATTTCCTGCTCAGCTCCTCTTATTCATACTTTCTGGTCCTGGATAAACCTGAAGCCAGAGAGTTAAGGTCAAAAGGTAAGAGAAACACGAGCAATCAATGAAGTCCCAGATGTTGATACAGTTGTTGGTAGGAGTGACAAGCTACATGACTCTTGGGGATGAGAGACGGGACTTTCTAGCTCATCTCCACTTTTTGTTGGTCTTTACCATAGCTCATAAGAACTCATTTATCCTAAGAAATCAATGGCTAATTTCCTGTGAAGTAAAATCGATAACTCTGCAGTGTTCTACATGGGTTAAATAAAGATGAGTGCTTGGTTTAACTTGTTCTGTGAAGTTCATGCCAAGTAATTGTTGATGTTCTTTAAATGTTTGAATGAAGGGGAACTGCTTTTCACTCTAACTGCATTATATGAAATGTCTTTGTGGAGGTGGAGTATTGGGTGGTGGGGGAAGTGGTTCCCAGTCTCTGAAATTCAATTTTATGTCATTTTGTGTCAATTATGAGTCATTTTGGCATGTATGGTGCAGATTTATAGTCCGAGGGTTTTCACATGGGATTCAAGTATAGATTACAATAGAGGGGAACATGAGAGGTCCAGGGAAGAAGATGATATTTCAATTGACTTTGATCATTTTATTGAATTCGCCTGGAAAAGTCAATTAAAAAAGAAAATTGAAGTTTCGTACCCGGATCAGAGGTTATGTATTCTTGCTCATGTCTGACAATAGATGTGTGTTTTCCTTAAACAATGAACTCCTAAGTGCTCAGAAGGCTGATCGGTCTGTTCTGTTGGGTGTGTCCAGTTCTGTTGGGATTGGAATGGGGCCTTCATTCCCTAACCATTTCACCTCTTTTCTCTTCAGCTGGCTTCTCCACAGGACATGTTCAGGCCCCATATGTACATACCAAAGTAGGGATTTATCAGGTGTAACAGTATTTTTTAAATATGTTAATAGTATATTTAGATTGCAAAGCAGAATTAGTGCAACAATTTGAAAGATGTGTGATTGTGTGGACTACCTCAAGGGTCACCGAGTGAGTACTTATTTGCCTCATGTCCTTTTCTGAAGCTAAGGGACGTGAAAATAACAGTGATTAACAAGTAACTAGTTACCTTTGTAAATTAAAAAAACCTTTGGGCAAGTCACTCACCCCCTTTGAGCTTCCCTCTTCTCATTCTTCTCATCCGTCATGACCATGCCGGCTTCATAAGTTCGCTGTAAGGATTAAATGTGATCCCTTATCAGAAGGCCTGGGGCAAAAAATTCGTAGTTATTGTTGTAATTGTTGTTGATAAAAGTTCACAGTTACAGGACAGCTATCTAATAAGAAAGTAGGACAAATGCTGATGTGGAAATTGTGAGGTAAACAGCAAAAGTGAAGGAAGGCAATCACATTCCCCCTAGAGTGGAGTTGCCAGAGCTTTGCTCAATAGTCATATATTAGCACAAGTTCAGACGCCTTAAAGCCTCACCTTGCTTTAGTTTTCAAAATGATTTCAGCCCCTGTCATTTCCAAACTGAATTATGTGTGGAGGTGAAGGTGCATGCTCTTCACCCTAGAAAAATATTAGGTTGGCCAAAAAGTCCATTTAGTTTTTTCCATAAAATAAAAGACACATTTTTCATTATCCCCAATAATTAAATGATTTGGATATTTTGAGTATGTCGGCTATCTTCCGCATGATATAACGTTGATTGTTCTCAATTAATATCTCTATTTGATCGCTATTAACTTCAACTGGTCTACTTGACCGTGGCGTATCATCCAGCAAGAAACCTCCAGCAGGAAACTTAACAAACCACGTTCGATGCGTTCGATCCGTCACCAGGCACGCGGGGCACCTTCTCCACATGCTGCACAAACCTTGCTTTGCATTTCCGTGTGTTTTTACCTTTCTTGAAATAATAAAGCATAATAGGCCCCAAATGTATATTTTCTTCCATCTTCAATACTAAAATGGCTACACAAAGTTCACAAACTTTGATTTTTTAAAAAAAATTCATGCTGATATGACAGTACAATACAATCTAACAAAACTGTTTCCAATGAAGTTGAAGACAACTAAGCACTACTAGAGCCATCTTACGGAAAAAAACAAACGAGCTTTTTGGTCAACGCAGTATTTAGATAAAGGCATCTTGCTAGTTTCATACAGAAGAAAACAGCCTCTGGTGACAGAGTTCCTGGGTTCGAATTCCTGCTCTTCTATTATTGGACCTGTACAAGTTATTTAAGCTCCCTGGGCTGAGAGTCCTCATTTGTTATCTCATGAAATTATTGGAAGGGAGTATATGAGAAAATATTATATGGGACATGGGACATTTGTCTGCAACCTAGAAAGTGCTTGGCAAATGTTGGCAATCCTTTTCATTTCTTTTGTTGGATGATATTTGCACTGAGAGGTTTTGAAAGATAAGCTGATACATACTTAAAAATTTTATGAGTTAATTTGAGCAAAAATCTATTAGAATTGGGAAGTGCCACCCCAGAAGTGGTTGGAAACCCTTCACAGACAGGAGCTAGGGGAAGGACATTGATAGAGAAGAGGTGGAAGCAAAGCAAGAAAATTGTTTGATTGGCTATAGCTTAAGTCATTTCATTTTGGGAAAGCCTAATTGGTTGGTTGTGATTGGTTGTCCTTGGGTTTCAATTTCTTAACTTTGAAGTATAGCAGGCTTAGGTTTTGATTTACTTACATGGGATACTAAGACATTAAAGCCACCTCGATCTAATGGCCTCCTTGTTTAATTATTTGAACAGAAGTTAGATATCATTCTGGTTTTATTATATAGTTTCCTCCATGAGTTAAGTTCACTAAGAGGAAAGGAATTGGGAGAAAGGGAGACTAGAAGTCTTGTTCCCAAATCCATTGTCAAACCTCTGTACTTGCTTCATTTATTAATGTAATAGCATAGAACCTGAGAATTGTCTTCAGACTTCAACTGCCGCTCTTTCCACTTCTAACAGTGAAGACTCACAAAGACTGGGACAAGGTCTTTGTTACTAAAATAACTGTAAGGTGTTAATTAGTTAATTTTTTAAATTGACTAGTTAGTTAAAATTTGCAAAAGTTCTTATGCAAATTTTGCTCTGGAAAAAGGTTTAAACTGTTAGTTTCCTTTTTGAACTATTTTGGAAAGACAAACCTATTTATGATGGGAGTTTCTTCCAAAATGAGATTCTAATCCATCCAAAATCATTTTGATTTAGTATTGTAGAATGCACATATCTTTACCATCAGTCTTTTCAGAGAGTTTGGATGTGTATCTAATTTTCACGCTTCTTTCATTCCACTTTGATATCATTTTAGTCCTAGTCCCATCCCGGGTGAGAACCAGTGTGTGAAGCCTCTGAATTCCTCTGAACAGTTATTTTGAATAATGATCTAGAACATTAATTTATTTTAGAGCCAAATGATGCCACTTGGGAGGATCGTAGAGATAACATGGTGGAGCACCCTGCAAAAGTATAATGAGGTGGCATATTTGAAAGAACATCGAACATGCTTAATATTTTTAATGCACAGGGTCTGGCACAAATTACACCCCTTTTTATGACAAAATCATAAGCACATAATTTTGCGACATAACAATATCGCACTCAAGCACAGCATGGCATTTTAGGGAAAACGTTCAAATGAAAACTATAAATTATTGCACCCATATTATTACCTTACCAGCCATATTCAAGCAGGTGCTACTTCTGCCAGACCCTGTATTTTACTTAGATTTTTAAAAATAAGAATAGAAAATGAAATTTAAAGCAAATGGCACTTTCCCTCTTTATAAGAAGGTTATTTTTTTATCTTGTTGAGGAATGAGGGATCTGTTGGAGTGCGGAGGTTCCTCATTTTGCTCAGGGCACTCCGTGTGCTGTGGGGGTTATATTTTTGATTTCTGGTGTTCATCAGCAGATTTGTCTCCTTAGTTGCTAAGAGCTAGAAAAATATTTTGTTTAAGGCATTTGGCTGGCAATATTAAAGAATTTACTTAAAATCTTTGAGAAGGGAATATAAATTAAAGAAAATAGAAACACTATACTAAACTCTCTGAGACAAAAGATTGTTCATGTGTATAGACAATGTACAATTGGTTAACCCTCTATCCCTGACACCATGGTTCTTATTATCTACTTAATTCCTGACAGTCAACACACATTATCCCTCCATCTTCCTTAGGGTTCATGAACAGTAGATGGGTAATTTTAAGTTATGGGTAAGAAGTAGGACCCTTTTTTTCTCTATTGAGCAGATACTCTACGTATTTATAGTACTCGCCCAAGCCCTTCAGCACAATTATGTTGTTATTTTGTCTTTTACACAAGGATATTACAACTGATTATTTCCAGAGAGTTTTATCCAGGCAAATTGCTTTATTAAGCAATCATTTTTTTCCAAAACACTATCTAAAAGAAGAAATTTTGTGTCAGCCAACGAAACATCTGAAAAAGCAACATGCTCTTGACTGTAGGAAAAATTCCTTTTCTGAAGGATTTTTATGTTGCATTTAATTTTCCAGGGCAATTAACATCTGCTCTGTTCTAAGTTTAACACTATGACAGAGTAATAGCCACAAATATGTATATTTCATTGGTATACTTTGCTGAGATTAATAAAATTGGCTTTTATTTTTATTCCTTTTTAAAGAATAGATTTTTTCAAACCACATTACATTTGCTAACCTAATTTACCTTCTCCTCAGCAAAATGTTCTAATAGTCCTACATTTCAAACTTGCATATTGGTTGTTTTGTTTCCAAATGAAGCAAAAATATAATTGGGATTTTTAATTTTAAAATATTGGGTGATGTCTCAATATTTCCTTCTGAAAAATGGCACCCCCTTTCTTACGATTACATTTACTTTGAAGGTTTAAATTTTAACAAGTTATTATTTTTAACTGTTGTACTATAAAATTTTTCATTTGAGAAACTTGCTATAAAATTATTTTTATATAGTGATTATTTCATTTTTCCCATAATACTCTGGCAGAAAATCTTAAACTCCTGAAGTGTGGGTATCCCTGACCGGCATCTGCAGCAGCTTAGGGTAAAACTCATGAAAGAATGCCTTTCTCTGGAGCAGAAGGACAGCACAGAAACTATTAAGGTTTTTTTTCCCCTTCATTTGCAGAAACTCAGCAATGTTCTTTCTGGAGTTACTCAGTTCTGACATTCTTTGCAGTAGGTCAACAATGGTTGTTTTTAAAAGCATTTCCACCCATGACAGAGGATATTCTAAAACCTATATTCCCCACTGAGTATGGCATGCTGAGCTTCCTGTTGAGGTCTGTATCAGAATTAATATATTTTGAAGTTGTTGTCTTTTTTAAATACTTCTAATGATGAAGAAACAAAGTAAGATAAGGTGTTCCTGAAAGATCTCTGATATCTTTTAATAGAGCCATATGAAAAACTCGGGTGTGAGCCTTGGAAATCTGATTTTTAAACAAGCTCCACAGGTGGTCCAGGTAGGCGTCACTATTCTAAAGATCCCACTTTAAATTCATGATGTACCTGCTGTCAGTCTCATCTCTCAATTTAAAGAAAATGCAAGGAAAAACAAAGTAGTCCTGAACAACAAAAAGAAATTGATTGGCAAAGGAAAAACATCAGAAACTCTTTAAAAAGAGTGAATCCATTCTTTCCCTGATTTATTCTTTCATTATTCAAAAAACCATTACTGAGTGCCGACCAGCTGCTGGGCTCTGCACTAAATCCGGAGGATACAGTGTTGAGCAAAAGCAGATAGAGTCCCTGCCCTCAGGGAGTTTAAAGTCTAATTGGGGAGCAGTTTTAATCTGTACGTCAGGTAGACAAATGCCGAACTGCAATCGTGATTCATGCTAACCAAGAAAGGTGCGTGGAATGAGTTTAAATTACAGACTAGACTGAATATGAAAGGTCAGGGAAGGCTTCTCAGTGGAGGTGATAATTAAACTTATATCGGAGGATGATTGGGAGATGAAAAGACAAAGATGGACTCGAGAACATGCCCATGAAGGGAACATCATGCAGTCAGTCTCTGCATTAGGCTGCTGCTGAGCAGACGGCAGTGAACAAAACAAACTCCCTGCCTCTGTGGGGGAGGAAACAGACTATAAACAAATGACCAAATAAACATAAATGACACCATGTGGTTAGAAGTGCTGGGGAAGATAAAGATGAACGGAATAGGGAGTGCAGGGTGACGAGGGGAGGTGGATGTGTTGGGTGGGACCACAGGGTGGGGGGGGGGAGGTCTCCTGCACAAGCTCCCTTTGAGCTGAGACTGAAGGGGAAGCACAGGTCTTGGGGCTGTGGGTAGGGAGGCTTCCCTGGGCAGCCGGCAGAATGAGAGCTGAGGCCTGGAGTAGAGCTTCCCTTGAACAGAAGGAACTGGGTCCCAGTGTGAGGGAGTGGGGGTCTGGGAGGATGGGGGCAGGGGTAGTAGATGCCATCAGAGAGGTAATGGGGCCAAATCATTCAGCACCTTTTATGTGAGAAAGGCAACCCCTGGAGAGTTTTAGCACAGAACTGATAGACCTGACTTGCCTTTGAGAAGGATCAGTTGAGCTAATAATATAGAGAGGAAGGACTGATAGAGGGTGAAGGCGGCAAGCACCACTTAGAGGCTATTATGGTTCGGACCAGTTTGGTACAAGCAAAGGTGGTAGAAGTGGTCAAATCCTGAATATACTTAGTGGGTAGAGCTGATGGTGTCTGCTGAAGATTGGGCGGAGTGAGGAAAAGAGGGTCAAGGTGGCCTCATTGTCTTTGCACTGATGAACACAATGAACAGAATTTGTATTTACTGAGATGGGGAAGATTATAAGAGGAGTAGGTTGGGAGGGGTGGTTCAGGAGTTTGTTTTGAGGTATGTTAAGTTAGGGAACGCTCTTAGACATGTGCCAAGTTCCATGGTGGGTGGAGCTTGACATGTCTGATGAACCGGAAGTGTGTCCGAGCAAGGCAAGCACAGGAGACCATGCTGTCCGATGTGCTAGAGAGGCGGACTGAGGCCAAGCCATGTCAGACCTTTGAAGTCACTTTGGAGATTTCAGCCTTTATCTTAAAAGCAGTGGGAAGACATGAGGTGTTTAGGGATACTTAAGCGTATCAGATTCTCATCTCCAAAGTGGAGCTGGCTGCCCGTGGCAGAGATTGCAGGTAGGGATTGATGTGAGTAAGAGCAGATGCAGGAGCACATATTCGTAAACGCGACAACCCAGACGAGATATTGCGGTAGCTCAGGACATGGGGTGGTGATGGACATGCGAAGCCAGATGAATAGACAAATTCAGGAGGCGACTGTCAGTTCTTGGTAATGGATACCTATGGAAGTGAGAGGGGAGGAGTGAAAAAGGTTAATTCTTGATTTTGTGGCTTGTACAAGATGATGGACAGTAATTTCATTCAATACAGGAAAAAACTGGAATAAGAACCGGTGATTAAAGTGCCTCTGTGTTATCCAAGTGGAATGTCAAGTAAGCAATTGTGTGTCATGATCTGAAGCTGAGGGGATAAAGACTAGGCAGGGAAAATAATTTGTAAGAGATAGTCCAAAGCTAAAAAGAAAGGAAAGTCTTGAGTGAGGCAGGTTGATAATGCAAGGGAGGGAAGGAATAATCGATCATATCACTCTCAAAGACTGGAGGAGATGGACTCCCAATGCAAGCAGAGAAGTGAGCCCTAAAGACAAAGAGAAGCAGCTTTTTTGTTTTCTCCTGAAAAGGATGGATACAGATGCAAGTAGATTTATCCGCATGCTTCATTTATTCAATAAGCACACACTGTGTGCCCACCATGTGCCTGGGGTCAAACCACTGTGGATAGAGAGTTAAAAAAGAAACGACTATTATGATGCTGAAAAAGAGCGTATCTTGAGTGGGCTGGGGATCTGAACACAAGCATTAGGAGTTTGTAATTTATCGCTGGGAAGAGACAAATGTGGTTTCCAATACAAGGTCCTAGGATTGACTATTTGTTTGCAATTCTGGGCTAAGATCTCTTCAGAGACATTCTCTCAACAACTTTTCCTTGAAAACTGGAGCAAAGTCCTCAGCACGAGCATGTCATCAAGTGTCCAGCAGTCTAGGGATCTGTACAGACCCTGAACCGGTTTCAAGCTGGTCTCACTCTCTCCGCCGCTGGCTACTCTACACATTGCAAACCTCTCTAGTCATCTGTCTTCCCCCTGTTGTCACCTCCACATTGCTTTGTCCTTTGTTCCCTTCTCATGGTTTTTTCTTCCTACTGTATCCCTCCTTCCTAATTTTCTATCATGTTTGTAGAAGCCTTCTACATCTTTTACCTCCTTACTTTGACTGAAATTCCAATATCCCAATAGGAACTATCACAAATAGTCTGTTCTCGTAGTCAGGAGGGTGTTCAGAATTCTCTTATGTCCTAACCCTTTTCTGTAGGCCATGCTATCTGATTATTATTCTACCTAGTACCACTGCTATCCATCAATATCATAGCTATTCCTCCATACTCTTTCGTGGCTTTTCTGAGTCACAGTCTTGCTCTTTACTCCAACTTCTACTACATCAGTGTGGAGGACCCAACAAATACACCCATTCCTAGAAGTGCTCCTTGGTCTGTTCAGTTCCAATGGTCCTCACGCGAGCTCTTCATTGACAATCAGTGGCCCCGTGGCCACATCATGGACCATGTCACCCAGAGCTGCTTCAACTCTGGAATCCTGAACTTTAGCATCTCACTGTCAGAAAACAATTTGTCACTGGAAAGTCGGGGTCCTCGGTGTTGTCATCACCACACCTACTCTTTGACCTCAGTGAGCGCTAGGTCCTTTGATGTCACCCTCCACTGCCTCCGCCCTCCCCCATCTCAGCTCCACTTTCCCTGTGCAACCAGCCTAGACTATATAATTTTTCATTATTCTCCTAAACCATTACTTTAAAATCATATATTCGTTTCTTCAGCTGCCTGCTATACTTCACTTCCAGACTCTAAATTGTGGCAGAACTCTAATGGCCGGCTTCTCTGCACTCACTCATGCACCACCAAGCGCAGCTGTAGAAAACTGCACACGTGTGCAGACTGATGCCACTAACTGTTTCCATTTTGAGTGTCCCCTCAATCTTGCTCAGTAATTCTTGTGTCTGTCCTGGTCATCTGCTTCTAGCAATTTTCAGTACTTCACCGTCCTCCTCAAAGTTCTGTAAACCACAATTTGCCATGCCATTTTCAGCACCTGATCTCCCTTCTTATGTCTAAAGAAGATAGATACTGTGTCAATTTGTCCTGTCATGGATAAATTGCACAATATGTCAAGTTCCTTCTTTTCCCTTTTACCAACCACATACCTGCAGGGAATTATCTGTAGTTACAGCAAATTCGCATATAACTCCTCCTGTCAAAAGTTCATTCATTCACTTGTCTCTGGATTGCATTTACATTTATCTCTTCTATTTTCGGTACTTCTCTCTATCAATGTTCTATAGTATTTCGGCAGTAGGAAAGATCTTCGCAGGGAAGCTGGGTAAGATTAATAGACTAGAATGAAAATAAATATCTTGAGTCAGGATGACAGAATAAGCGGTGGTTGGAAAATTTTAAGTGCAAATTAGAAAGTCTCATCATATTTTCGCTGTAGTACATGCTGGGAATGCAATTTTAGCAACTTTGTGTTGTGGAAATAAACCTTTATACATCTCTCAGTATTTTTCCACAAGTCATTCACTCGAAAATTGACTGTTACTAAAGCCACTTCCTGAAGTGTGTGGTCAAACAAAACATACATCAAGGAGTCCAGCTACGGTAAGAAAATAAATCTATAGTCAGTATACATTTGCTAATTGTTAGGCTTTTTTTTTCTCTCTTGAAATCAACCTGGAAGCCATGCCAGAACTTTTCACTACACATTACCTTTTACAAGTATGCCTGGCCTGTGCACCAGTCAGTCCACTGGTATTGCCGGGAGCCTACAAAGTGTTGTGCTGTACCAGGTACTATGCCCGGCTCTGGGGGGGTGGGGGGGAATGTGGTGGCTGATAAAAGCAAATAAGGCAAGCATTTTATATAAATATATGTATATATATTTAGGAAGTAAAGTGCTGCTTATTAATACCATGATGCTTTTCCAATATTTTCAATAAATTCTAGTCTAAAACATAGGGAATCTCCTTTTATGGACTCAGTGAGTTGCTTGAGAGACATGGCTGGTAGAGCCGATGTGTTTTTGTTACTAAAGTTTTTTTGTTTTTTTTTTTTAAAGATTTTATTTATTTATTTTCAGAGAGAGGAGAAGGGAGGGAGAAAGAGCAATGTATGGTTGCCTCTCACATGGCCCTCACTGGGGACCTGGCCCGCAACCCAGACATGTGCCCCGACTGGGAATCAAACCGGGACTGTCTGGTTCCCAACCCACGCTCAATCCACTGAGCTACACCAGCCAGGCATTGTTACTAAAGTTTTAATATTCAGAAGGAATTGCCCTTGACCTCTTGAAGAACTGAATTATTCCCTGAATCATGGGCTTATATTCTCCTGATCACCTCTCATTCTGAATTCTTGCTCCCATGCATTTTCACACCTGTGCTCCTTTGCTCACGCCCCTGCCATGGCTGCTGTCCCCACACCACTTCCCTGTGGCAGGCACTACTCCCTTCACTTAGAGTACCACTATCATAAATGCACAGCTGGCACTGCCTAAATGTGTGGGGTCACAGAGAGAGATGACAGCTCAAAATGGAAATTTTCATTGAAAACTACTTCACTGTTCTGCTTCATTATCCACAGCGCAACATTTTCTGGTCTGCATTCTTTCTTCCCCAGATTTTTTCCATCATTTCTCTCAGGTTGTCTCCCTTCTCTGGAATCCCTTCTCCCTGTCCCTCCCCTTCCCCTTTTCCTCCCTCCCCCCACCATCCCCATCGTGTGATGAGGTGAGAAGTAGTGGCTCTCAGGACTAAATGTGCCCATGTTTACTTTCCTGAACAAAAAAAGAAATGATTTCCTTAATAGAATTTCTGCCTTCTTCCTAGCTCTGAATTCCAATTCTCTATGTGAAATGTCATCATTTTACATTTTATTAGCATTACCTTTTTCTCTTTGTAAACTTTGATTGAGAAAAGACTATATATGTTAAAATATTTCCAAGAACATCTAGTCCAATGCCCATTCCAAATACAATTTTTTTCTGAACAGACCTCTGTCGTGGGGATTTCATCCCAGCTGAAACCCGTGGGTGACCGTAACCGAATGCGTGAAATAATCTCACACTGAGACACGCGGGGGGGAAGGAATCCGGGGCCACGTGGCTTGATTCCTCTCATCCCAGGAAAAAAGCCTCGAGCGTGGCTTAGCCGGGTTTTTATTGGGAAGCTCCGGATACAGCAAAATGGGAATGGCTATTCATTAGCTAAGCAAGATGTTCCGGGCAACCATTAGCATAATCCCTTGGTTCCGGGGGAAGGGTCCCAGCAAGTAACAAGTCCTAGGAAGTAAATTAATCCAATTTCCCTTAAAGGAATTCCTTTTTCCAAGAGCATGATTTTTACGCAGGCCCGCACGGGAGTGTTAATTTCCACGGAGCTGAGCTCGAGACGTGGAAATTCCCAGGGGGTTATGTTTTTATCATGCGGATGAAAAGAATTCCTGTCACAGACCTCAATGTATATATTTTTATCATTTTGTTATTAATGTTCAAATACAATTGTCTCCATTTTCCCACCACCACTTTCACCTGCCCCACCCACCCCTACCTCCCACCCTCAATCGTAACCCCCTTTGGCTTTGTCCATGGGTCCTTTATACAGGTTCTTTGACGACCCTTTCCCTTCTTTCCCACATTACCCCCTTCCTCCCTCCCCTCTGGTTACTGTCAGTTTGTTCTTAATTTCAATGTTTCTGGTTATATTTGCTTGCTTGTTTGTTTTGTTGATTAGGTTCCACTTATAGGTGAGATCATGTGGTATTTGTGTTTCACCGACTGGCTTACTTCACTTGGCCTAATGCTCTCTAGTTCCATCCATGCTGTCGTGAAGGGTAGGAGCTCCTTCTTTCTTTCTGCTGCATAGCATTCCATTGTGTAAATGTACCACAGTTTTTTGATCTACTCATTTGTAGATGGGCACTTAGGTTTCCTCCAGCACTTGGCTATTGTAAATTGGGTTACTATGAACACTGGAGTGCATAGATTCTTTTGAATTAGTGTTTTAGGATTCTTAGGGTATAATCCCAGCAGTGGAATTGCCAGGTCAAAAGACAGTTCCATTTTTAGTTTTCTGAGGGAATTCCATACTGTTTTCTGCAGAGGCTACTCAAGTCTGCATTCCCACCAACAATGTACTAGGGTTCCCTTTTCTCCACAACCTCTCCTGCACTTGTTGTTTGTTGATTTGGTTATGATGACCATTCTGAACAGTGTGAGGTAGTGTTTCATTATGGTTTTGATTTGCATCTCTCTGATGGCTAGTGATGCTGAGCATCTTTTCATATGTCTCTGGGCCCTCTGTATGTCCTCCTTGGGGAATTTTCTGTTCAGGTCCTTTGCCAGTTTTTTAATTTGGTTGTTTGTCTTCCAGGTGTGGAGTCATATGTGTTATTTATATATTTTGGAGATCAAACCCTTGTCCAAGATATCATTGGCAAATATATTTTCCCATAAAGTTGGTTCCCTTTTCATTTTGCTAATGTTTTCTTTAGCCATGAAGAAGCTTTTTATTTAGATGAAGTCCCATTTGTTTATTCTTTCCTTTATGTCATTTGCTCTAGGGGAAAGGGACATATCGGTGAAAATATTGGTGCATGGAATATCTGAGATTTTCCTATCTCTGTTCTCCTCTAGGACTTTTATGGTATCGTGACTTATATTTAAGTCTTTTATCTATCTTGAGTTTATTTTTGTGCATGGTATAAGTTGGTGGTTGAGTTTCATTTTTTTGCATGTAGCTGTCTAGATGTCCCAACACCATGTTGAAGAAGCTGTTTTTCCTCCATTTTATGCTTCTGCTCCCTTTGTCAAATATTAATTGACCATAGAGACTTTGGTTTATTTCTGGGCTCTCAATTATGTTCCATTGATCTACGTGTCTGTTCTTATGCCAGTACCAGACTCTTTTGATTACCTTGGCCTTGTAATAAAGTTTGATATCAGGTATTGTGATCCCTCCTACTTCGTTGTTCTTTCTCAGAATTGCTGTGGCTATTTGGGGTCATGTATGGTTCCATATAAATTTTTGAAATGTTTGTTCTGTATCTGTGAAATATGTCATTGGTATTTTAATAGGGATTGCATTGAATCTAAAAATTGCTTTGGGTAGTATGGACATTTTGATGATGTTGATTCTTCCAATCCATGAGCACGGTATATGTTTCCATTTGTTTCTGTCTTTCTTAACTTCTTTCTTCAGTATATGTAGTTTTCTGAGTACAGGTTTTGCCAAGTTCATTTATTAGGTCGAGAAGTTGTTTGGTAGAGTCTATAGGGTTTCCTATGTACACTATCATGTCATCTGCAAACAATGACAGTTTTGTTTCCTCCTTTCCAATTTGGATGCCTTTTATTTCCTTTTCTTGTCTTATTGCTGTAGCTAAAACTTCCAATACTATGTTGAATAGAAGTGATGATAGTGGACAACTTTGTCTTGTTCCTTATCTTAGAGGAAAAGATTTTTGTTTTGCCCATTGAGTATGATGTTGGCTGTTGGTCTCTTATATATGGCCTTTATTATGTTGAGGAATGCTCCCTCTATTCCCACTTTGCTGAGTGTTTTTATCATAAATGGGTACTGTACTTTATTGAATGCTTTTTCCTCATCTATTGATATGATCATGTGATTTTTGTGTTTGCTTTTGTTTATGTGATATATTATGTTTATTGATTTGCGAATATTGTACCATCCTTGCACCCCTGGGACAAATCCCACTTGGTCATGGTGTGTGATCTTTTTTATGTATTTTTGGATGTGACTTTCCAATACTCTGTTGAGGATTTTAGTGTCTATGTTCATCAGCAATATTGGCCTGAAGTTTTCTTTCTTTGTTGTGTCTTTGTCTGGTTTGGGGATTAGGATGATGCTAGCCCATAAAAAGTGTTTGGGAGTCTTCCCTCTTCTTGGATTTGTTGGAATAGCCTGTGAAGTACACAGGCTAGAGATAAAATTGAAAAAACAATGCAACAGCAACTACCCTACCCACAACCTACTAGAAAAGCTTGTTAAAGGTGGAGAGAGAATGCAGATATGTTAACAGCAAGGGAAAAGAATGTGAGATGACCCTTGACAAGAAAATTGGTTTTGAGTGTCTGCACAGAGGAGAAATATTAAGACTGTGGAATGGAAACAAATTGTAGCAAGAGAGAAAACAAAATTTGAAATGAAAATAATGAAATGCAATGAAAGAGGAAGGTAAAATGGGCTGAGAGGAGGGAAGGGCAAAATATGTGAATTGAAATGCACTATAGTATAAAATCTAGTGACTTAATATGAACAAACTTGCTGGACAAGACATGAATGTTAAAAAGCTATGCAGGAAAGAAAACATTGCAAATCATGGAGAAGACCATAGTGGCTTTCATCTTGGTAGCCTCTTGTATTTGCCACTGTTTTTTCCTTTCTGGATCTGCCTCTGGTGATGTCAGCTGTTGGCTTCCTCTGACCTTAGACAGCCTGTTTGATACTTCCAGTGATCTGCTGTCCCTGGCTGTCTCCTTCAGTTGTTAATCTGGTCACTCTTCACTCAGCAGTCAGATTTAAGCACGATAGGGTAGGGCAGAATCCCTCCTGGGGTTGGAGCTATTGTTTCCCCTCAGGCTGCTGAGGCTTGGAGGGGAGTGGTCTGCCTGAGTGGGATCAGGATGGTTGCTGCATATGGGTGTTGACTCAGCACCAAGATCCCGGCAGCTACTCTCTCAGTTCTCTCCCCAAAGCCTCAGTCCTTAGTCTCTCCTCAGGAGTTACCAGCCTACTCTGCCCCAGCCTTTGCCAGAGCCCAGGGTGAGTGACTGCAAATGAAAATTTGTGTGTTGGCCCTTTAAATGGCTCTTGCATCTCCAGCCATCTGTCTCTGGCAGAGAGCAACCCTGCACTTTTCACTGCTGGTTGTTATCTGTGTACATTTTGGGTTCTGGTGTTTTCAGCTGGGAATCCTAGCTTAGGGTTTAAACCCCATTCTTCTCAGGGGGATCCAACAAGCCACTCAATTATCCCCCCAGCACTGCTGCCTGTGGACACCCAGCCAGCCCTCTCAAGTCTCCACCCCACTCCTTACCAGATGGGTTGTGCCAAAGCTGATTCTTCTGTCTGTCCAAAGTTATAGGGCTTCTCTCTAGCTATGGCTCAGTTGATTGTTCCAGGTGGTTTCAAATACAGTTTTTCTGATGGGATGAGGGAGGAAAATGATATAATTGAAAAAGGGTAACTGAGCTACGCAATTATTCACTTAAAACATACACACTTTTTAAAGTGCTAGGAATTATATTCTGTATTTAAAGGCTAGTTTTGAAAATTTCATTATGAATTTCTACTAAAGAAAAATTAAGCTATGTCTATATTACATAAAGTGAGTGTATATGTGTGGATTCTGATATGATGTATGGATATTTATGTATATAAACATGTGTTAAAATGTACTTCACTTTCTTTTTTCTTCTGTTATGTATTACTGTTACTTTAAATTTGAAAGAAATCTAAAAATACTCTCTCCAGAAAATGAAGGTGGAATTTCTGTAAATTTTAGATTTATTTTGCCTAGATATTCTGCAAATTGGGGTTTCTATTTTTGCATGTATATACCACTCAGTTTCCTTTCCTTCGCATTAAGAAAAAAAACATTCTCTCCCTCCCTCCTCTTGTCTCTCTAGCTCAATTTCTTTATTCTTTTTTTATTTGCGCACTGCCGTGTTTTTGCAGACTTCCCTGCGACCTGACAATACTCCCAATGTTTCCTTTGATGTTTTATTTTGAGCTACTTTTCCAGAAAAAAGGTATAAAATGTAAAATCCTTCCTTTCCTTCCTGTGCTAACATTTGAAATGAAAGCAAACAGTTTCCTCTTCCTTGTTGCCTATTCCAGCAGTGACTCGCGTTGCTTGCTGTCTCTCCTGCCTTTCATTCTTGAAGAGGCACCTCAGTGGCTCCGGGGGTGGTTGATTCCTGGGACAGTCACCGATGACTGTAGCCCAGAACCCTAGGGTGTGTGTCTGTGGAGCGAGGAACACGCCCCACCTCTCCAGAGTCTGGGGAGAAGGCACTCAGTCAGCACCCCCAGGGACAGCGAAAGACAGCACGTGTGAGGGTTCTGGAGAACTGAGTCTGAGTGCCAAGCGTGGCTCTGGCCTCAGGAGATTTTTGTGCATCCATTTCAATGTACAACATTTCACATTACAGAAAAGGATTCACGTAAGTTTTGACCAAAAAATTCAGGGTTTCCGTGGACTGGAGAGGAATGCATACATGAAGCCTTTCCTCTTGACATGTTCACTCCATTTAAAACTGGGTAACTCAAAATGACAAATAAAATATAGTAACTTAAAAGATGCTTCTTTTCTATAAATCAGCTCACCTTTGTGACCTCTGAACACCATTACACTGGTGACTATATTAGTGACTCTACTAAATTAGTGACTGTACACGTGCTAAAATTCTGCACTCTGGAGTTAGCATGTTATTTTTAAGCCCTTTAGAGCTACACAGAGGCCCACCTTCAGTAAGTCAAGGGCCCTAATTCAGTCATTGGGATGCTGTAGGAACCGGCAGCACTGTGGTCCCACGAATCTGTGACAGCGCAGCCAGAGAACTATTTTCCCATGAGCAACTGGAGTCTCACTGCCTGCTGGGTTCTAGACCTGTTCATATATTCAATTCACAGTAAAGAAGCATGCAATAAGGGTTACCATAGAATGCTAATATCCTGGGAATCTCCCTAAATTCTTAACAGTGCAAATGAGTTAAACTTTCCTGCTGCTCTCAGGGCATACAGGCTAATAGCATTATCCTTGAAGTCACTTCTTTTTAAGGGAAGGGAAAAGTATCCAACAGTAAAAATTACATTTAGCAGAAGGCAGCAGAGGAAAAGCCTCTTATCTTTCCACATGTGGATAATGGTTCACGAAATAACTTTGGAATTAGTGAGATCAAGTTGAAAACCTTGCTCCGCCACTTGTGTGGCCCCATTCAAAAGTTAATCTCTATAAATTCCTTTCTCTGTAAAATGAGTATAATAGTTGTGTGGAAGTAAATGAAGACCAACCACATGAGGACAAATAAAGGCTATTTATTCTGAGCTCGCTGTGCCAAGGGAGGCAGCCACCCTCACTTGCATCTTGGCACAGACCCCACCAGCAGGAAAAGGAGCTGGAAAGCTTCCTAGTGGGGAAAAGGAAGGCTTTGGGTCTGCCCTGATTGGACGTCATTGGCATGGAGAAGCTGTAGTCATAGTAACTAGAAGTGGGACATCCAGTGTGGTTGGTTAGTGGTATGTATGTGGCATTCTCTGGTGCTAGGGTGAAAACAGGGACAAATATGAGGGAAGCTATCAGCTCTTAATCATGTCCTGGCTGTTTGGGGCCAACTGTTATAGCACTTACTGCTTAGCTTCCTGTATTATCACCAAAAGTAGCAATTTGACTTCCTGCAAATCTGACTTAGAGCTGGCTGGCTCCCTGGATTGTTTACTGTAGATAAGAGATGGGGTTCCTGACCAGGTTGGTGCAGGTTGTGGGTCAAAGCTCGATTTTCCTATAAGGTCGGGCCATTTTCCATTCGTATATTCAGTCTCTGAGTTGCACCAGTGAAAAGCATTCATCACAATGCTATCCTGCAGCAGGTGCTCAATAAGTAAAAGTACAGCCATTGCAAGTGTTTGAAACCACTGCTATCTGGTAAATTTTTCTTGATGTCGGGGCTGAGGTTTGGATCACAACTGGGTGGAAGTGGGAAAGCCAGATTGTGTTGTATTAACTAGGTCCTTTTCTGTGCAATTATGTCAGAGTTGGAATGGATGGTATATCAGTTGTAAGAAAATACCTGTGATTGCTTAGGAGAGTCTGAAATTGCCCATCCCATTAATCGCACTTCTAGGAGCCGTACAAGTCCAAAAGAAACTCCAGGGTCCTAGTAGGTCTAAATTCATGCTGAGTTTAGGATGTATTCTGAGGATACCAGAGTTTAAAGCCACGTACAGTCATTAAAGTTTCTATAATAAGAACTCACACGATTCCCAGCTTCTAGCACAATGCCAGGAACATAGTACACACTTAATCAGCAATTGAATGAATGAATGAATGAATGAATGAGTTTTTCAACTCAGATTAAGTAACTCTTATGAAGAAAGCATGTCACCTTGTCTTCTATTTGCTGTGTTAGCATATAGCTTGTACATGTTGTGTCTAATTATTAACAGTAACAAATTCTGGTAATCCACATATCTGGAAAAGAATTATGTGTTTTTAGATATAAACATTATAATGCAAGCAATACTTTGCGCTATGATTTTGTAGCAATTTTTCAGTGTTTTTCTATGAATCGACTGACTTTTTGGTGGACTGAGTTGAAGATGTTAAGTCAATCTCCTTCCAGCCAGGCCTTGTTGTTAAAGATCTTTACACATTCCAACTTTGGTTGAATAAAAGGTTGAGATTCAGTTGCACAGACTGGGAAACAGAAATCTTCGACTGTATTTCTAAGCTCCACTTGAGTGAGTGTGAGTAAGTCTTTTAACCCATGTGAGTGGCAAAGAAAATGATTGTTCCAAAAGAAATTAGGACACTTTGATACATAACCCTGTCATGCCAGAGCAATACAATATATTTATTAATCATTGGTATGTTATTCTACTATCTGTGCATAAATTTGTACTACTTTTTTTTTAAATCCTTTAAATAGCCATTTGTTTTAACTTTTAGTTTGGGGAAGCAGGAACACAGAAAATAAAATAACTTTTAAAAGCTTTAGTTATTGATTTGAAAGGATGTGTCTCCAGTGGACTTTTCCCGATACGTGTATTTTCGTGGGCAACACCTGTGAGCTCTGATGCTTGTAGTGAATATGCAGAAAGTCTCGTGGTCAAAATGACCTCAGTGCAAGCCGGAGGTCACTGAAGCATAGACCCGGGCTTTGGGTGGATTGAAGCCACGCTCTGCTACTTCACGACTGTGTTCTCCACATTCTACTATTACTATAAATGAGAACTATCAAGTGAAAAAGGTTGTTTTATTGTTTTACAAATCTTAGGGACAGCCCAGAGTTATATTAAAGATATAAGCTAAGGTATAAAATATGATCTGGATCAGAACACGCTCAATAAACTTCCTCACGCCAGCACTTCTCTCATCACTTAGATGTGATTACACTGGGGTGCTCATTAAAATCTGCCCAGGCCCTACCTCAGACTTTCTAAATCAGAATTTCAGAGATTGGGGTACAGTAAAGAGCTATTTTAACAAGCTTTCCAAATGACTCATATGCCCACTAGGGTTTGTGAACCACCCCCTGGTTTGCTTGTTTGTTGAGTAAATGACCAGTCCTTCAGTCCTGAAGCATTGTTCACTGATTTGCCAATACTTGTTGAGCCACTTTCTATTGCACTGTGATTATTATTGTGACTATGGTGATTATATTGTACTGTGGTGGTTAGCATGTGAGGGAGAATGGAGGATAAAACACACCATCTGTGTCAAGTGTTTCATTACCTAATTAGGCTGATGAGATGTATCTTCAGTATTTACTAAGAACTAAGCACAAGGGACTTGGATTCAGGCTCAAAGCTGTGTTAATAGTATAACATGTAACATCCAGAACAAGAGAGACATCATTTCACTCTTGTCAGGTGATACTTGGAGTAATAATCTCTCTTGTCCACTAAAACCATTCTGTGAAGTAGGTAAGATACTTTTAACAGAAAGAGAAAATCGAGTCTGAGAGCTAGGACTTGAGATTCAGAGTTACGGAGACAGCAGAGCAAATTTCACATGTAGATTTACTAATTCTCAGACCAGTGCTCCTCTCACGGTGCCTACAGTATACCACGTATAACTTTTTTCTTACTTAAGCAGTCTAGAGATAGAAGAATTTAGATAAAGTGAAATTATTTCACTACTTAGACTTTGGTTGAAAAACAAACATAAGAAATACTCCAAATCAAAAAATAAATGAAGCTTCCCTCCCGTCAATAAGTATTTCATGTTCAGCTACAAAGCAATCAAGCAAGGAGTCTGCTCCTCAAAAAAAAAAAAAAATGTGTGAGAGAAGTCCTGCATGTGGCGAGTGTGTTAGGAGAAAATATAATCACTGTGATCATTAGTTTCATGTGTCAGCTTCGCTGGACCACGGAAATAAACTTCAGAGGGGAGCTCCCAGTTTCCTTGAAGAGCTCTGAGATCACTCTGCTCTGCAGCCCAGAACTTAGAATGGAAGCTGCTGTCGTTGAGTTGGCCAACGTCAATGTAACGGCGATCCTATGGCCGCAAGGGCCAGCTAGTGACCTTCGATTGCTGAGTCAAGGTGGTCGTGGTTACCGTAAGAGACAGAAGTGTCAAAGCAGCCATCAGAATATTCTGAGCTGTAGGGAACTGTGGCCTTGACTGCTAGATTCTGGTTTCCTGTAAGTGAATAAATGGGACGCCTAATAAATTATTTCTTGATCTGTATAAGCAGAAGAGTTCCCGGTCAACTGAACAGAAGTCTAACTTGAAGCATACAAACATTCATGACCTCTTAGCCAATCCCCAGGTGAGCCAGTTTACAGACCCAGTACCTCTTAAATGCAGGAGAGGTTACATCCCCTTGAGAACGGTCCCAGTACCTTGCTAAAAACATGCTGTGAATCTTTCTCCCAGCCATCCCCAGGGGACCTACAGCCTTTTACTACGCTAACTGGGCAATAGGGGAAGGAACTAAGGAGGCTTTGGTGAATGACTGGACCCTGGCTCTGAACTGACCCCGATTCCAGGAAGCCCAAAATGTCGCTGTGGTCCACCCTTCAGAATAGGGGCTCATGGAGGTCCCACGATCTTATCTCAGGTCCCTCATGAGGTGGGCCCAGTGAGTGATCAAACCCACTGTGTGGTTATTTTTCCAATTCTGGAAAGCATGATTGGAGTAGATACACTCAGCAGCTGGCGGAGTCTTTGCACTGGTTCCCTGACCTTGACAGTGAGGACTGTCATGGTGGGAATGGCCGACTGGAAACCACGAGCACTGCCTCTACCCAGCAAAACAGTAAACCAAAAGGAACACCTCCTTCCCGGGGGCTCCATTACAATGAGGATGGTATTATGCTGGTAGAGAGGAGCAACCACTCTAGACTTATTGGCAAAACATTTGTGTATCAGAGGGTGATAAATACATCCAACAAAAATTCCGGGGGCTTTAATCTCAGTGGAATTTTTTGGGTCCAGGGGTGTGGGGCAGGTTGAGAGGTCTTCTTGAAGGGAAAGGCTAAGTCCCTGCATTTGCAGCTGGCCTCTCCTACAAGAACAAAAAAGGCCCAATGCCTAGTGAACCTCTTTGGATGTGGAGCCAACATATTCTTCACTTGGGTGTGTTGCTCTAGCCTCCTCAGTGAGTAACCCAAACAGCTGCTTGTTCTGAATGGGACCTAGAACAGGAGATGACCCTGCAACAGGTCCTAGATGCTATGCAAGCTACTCTGTCACCTGGGCCATGTGATCCAGCAGATGAAATAATACTCGAAATGTTGGTGGCAGATACTGTTCGGGGCCTTCAGTGGGCCTCTATTGGTGGATCATAGCACTTAGATTTCAAAGCCAAGCCCTGCCCAAAGTGGATACCTGCAGCATGACAGCCCCTTTCTGGGACATTCTCGAAGGACAGTGGTAAAGGAAAATCATCCCAGTGAACATAATTCCAAGCAGTGCACCTGCTCGTATGTGGGTTATATACTGATTTGTAGCGTATGGCCAGTGGTTTGGCTGAGTGGTAAGGAACTTGGAAGAAAAGAACATTACTGGAAAAGAGATGACAAGGAAGTCTGGGGACGTGTGTGAAAGGGACAAAAACATGAAGATACTTTTGTCCCATATAAATGCTCACCAAAGAATGACCTCAACAAAGGAAGATTCAGTAGTCAAGTAGATAGGGTGACCTTATTCTGTAAATACCAGCCAGTCTCTGTCCCCCACCCCCGCCCCATCATGGCACATGGACATTATGCACAGGCTTGAGGGGCATGAACTTCTGCTCCCCAAGGCCAAATTGGCTGCGGCCACTGCTGAGTGCCCAGTCTGCCAGCAGCAGAGATCAACACTGAGTCCCTGACCTGGAACCGTTCCTCAGGGCGACCAGCCAGCTACTCAGTGGCAGACTGATTACAGCGGACCACTTCCATCAGGGAAGGGTCAGTGCTGTGTTCTTACTGGAAGAGACACATTCTGGAGATTTTGGGTTTACCAAGCCTCCACAATCTCATAAACCGATTCTCTCTCTCTCTCCACCCATCCCCCACACCCAGAGAGCTATGTCATGTCATCTCCAAAATAAAGTCTTTCACTCTAAGCAATAGGGTCTCTTTTGTCATTGTCCTGACCAACCATGTATTTATGTGACCCTGACCGATCTATAATTCCTCAAGAGAAAACAGGGAGCATCATGATTTGCACTTGATTTTGACCCTCTTGATATTTTGGATTCTTTCCCTGATGACTGATGTTTGACTTACCTATAAACAATAGTAATAATACCATGCATTTGTAAATGCTTCACCATTTAGCAAGAATGTTTACATATTAATTATCCACACCTTATATGGTTCGTAGCACACAGTAGGCACACAATATACCTATTTAACTAATTATTATAAAACGATGAATTTAGGTCATATGTTTTTCCTTTTTCATTTCTGTTAAGTTAGGACAATTTCTTTTTAAGCCTTAATAATAAGCTAAGCAGAAGCAAACTTAGAAGAATGTGTTGAGGACATTGCTAAATTTTGTGTTCTTAAAGCCAGCCTGAACTATCTCCCCAGCTGGGACTCTTTCCAAATTGGTTTTTCTTGACAGGAGCATTGCTAATCCAATTAGTGAGGCCTGTGCCCACGGCTGCCCACAGTACCCCTGGGTGTTAATATTCCCCTGTCAAGAACTTCAAAGTCCTCTCAGAAAAACTTATTTCACTAAGTCCTTCACACACAGATATGCAACATATATACAGGGATTTCAAGCTTGGGTTAATGACGTTTCTGTAGTTTATCATAAAAGACCTGTCCATAATTTCACAAGCCTATGAAAACCAAGGACCAATATTATTCCTCTATGCCACAAAGATGGGAAAATGAAACAGATACGTTTGCTTCGTTATAAAGGTTTACACCAGAATTGGAGATGTTAATATGTTATTGTCAAGAATTATTTTACTCACTCTTCCAAACTGTGCGTGTCTCCGTTCTAGCGTGTTTGTGCCTATATCAATCTGCTCAAGCTGTCACAGCAAAACACCACAGACTGTGGCTTAAACATCCGCCACTGATTTCTCACAGTTCTGGAGGCTGGAAGTCCATGATCAACACACCAGAAAATTAAGTTTCTGGTGAGAGCTCTCTCCTCATATGCGGCCTTCCCTTGGTGCTTGCTTAAGGAGAGACTGTTCTGTAGTGTTTCTTCTCATTATTTTTAGTCCCCAGTCCTATCAGATTAGGGCCTCACCCTTTTGACCTCATTTAACCTGAATCACTTCCCAAAGGCCTGATCTCCAAAAACCTTCACCTTAGGGGCGAAGGCTTCAACACATGAATTTGTAGGGGACACAATTTAGTCCGAAACAGTGTGTAACATCAGCTGAGGTACACATCTTCAACTAATTTAAGTACACCTTAAACTAAGGAAGCTTAGCAAATTTCTCTATATTTCTAGTGCCCACAGCACTGGCTGCTATTACTTTCTGAGAACTTCTTTTTTAGGTATGTATTTATTAAATTACCTTTTAAAATCACGGAAAGAAATTACTGCCACGAAACAGAACCTTCTACCTTTAATCCCCTCACACTGTTATGTAACTGCTCTCATTGACTTCATGGCCCTCCAGTCTTCCTTCCCCGCGGGGGTTCGTACGGGCATGACGATGCTCTACTAGTTTGCGTTCTCTTTTGTAAGTATATTTCCTTAATTCAGCATGCTGATTGAAAGAATTATAGTGTTTAATTTTGATGGAGATGAACAACTCCTATTTACTGAATTTTTAAAAAGCAACATTGATTTTTTTCAATAAGCCAGGCCGTATCACTGGGCACATCGCCAACCAAAATGCCATTTGTCTACATGAGGTACTGTTTAAAATGCAGCATACCTGGTATCCTCAAAAAAAAAAGGCAACAGAATTACTTATAGAGGAGATTGACCTGATTATCCATAGAATTATTAATATACAGCAACTGTTACTAAATGATTTTTTCTCAGCTGATCTCATGCTGGTCAGATTGCCATCCTCTCTTATATTCACCCATAATAGGTTTAGATTCATAAAAGAAGGTCCTGGAATAATGGTTTTCTCGGGGGAGAGGAGGGGGCGTCGATAGTTTTCCCCCAGAGCACATTTAGCAAAGTCTAGAGACATTTTCAAACATTTCACCTGCCTGGACACAGGAGACCTGCCGTTACCATTTGAGAGTGGAGGCCGGGTGCTGCTGGATGCCCTGCAAGCACCGAGCAGCCCCACAGCAGGCATGCATCTGCCCCAGAGGTTAGGGTGCCAAGACCACGAAATCCTGGTCAAGAGTTAGACCCTCCGAGGCAGAGCACCTCATTTCTTTTTTAAAAATGTTTCTCTGTAAAGAACTACCAAGAAATTTGAATAAACTTGTCTTCCTTAAATGTTTGAATGTTAATTTTCCATTTTCCAGAAGAACCACCCAAAGAATAATTAAAGTTCCCATACGCTGTAACCTGCAAAAAATGTATAACTTGGCATAACTGTTATTCAGTATTTTAACATCTGTTCTCTAGAAATGAGAACCACTTCATTTTACTATCCAAAGGAGAGTAAAAAGCTGTTATTTTCATTAATGACCATGGGGGAACTGGTGATCTTAAGGAGAAAAATGTGCTCCAGAACAGAAAGGAAGAATCTAAGCTGCCAGTTCACTACCAGTCCCGGAGTCCAGAGAGTCCCTGGCACGTAGTTGACATTCAGTAAAAATACACTGCATGACTCTCACAGGTTCCTCACTTTTTTGTTCAAGCATCAGACGTCCTGGATGATTCTGGTGTTAGGCAAAGTGACTTAGGCTTCTCACAAACCCTATCACGAGCTTGAAGAATAGGAAATTATCCCTCTGCTCTCTGCTCTGGTAATCTGAGAAGATATGAAAATCAAGCCATGACCTGGTCAGCAGTTCTAAACATATTACTCCTTCTAGAAGAATATGTTTATGTTAATGACTCTAAAATTATTTTAATTTTTAAAATAATTATTTCAATGGATTATATTAGGAGTTAACAATTCTTGGACTTCGCACAGCTATAACTTCTAGAATGGGTTTCAGGAGCCAAGTTTTGTATAGGAGTCTCTGAGGCCAGCAGCCAAGCCATGTCTTGAGAGGAGAAGCGAGAAATAGAGGAAACATCCCCGATGCAGCTTTGAGCTGAGGATGGGGATTCTCTCTGACATTTTTCAGAATCACTTGCCTTGAGTCGAGTCTAGGCCCCCTGGGCCTGATGATCAGGTGGTGAGTCCAGGAGACACTGGTTAATGCTGTGGCTTCCTCTCGGAGCACACAGCATGCCCTGCTGTGGTTTCTATTGTGTTTGAGGAGTGTTTGGACTGTGGACAGAGCAGGCAAATTCCATTCTTTGGGGACATATCAAGCCTTTCTTTGTCCCTCAAGAAATAAGCTCATTGGAGACATTACCCGCTTTCTAAAATTCTTCATCATGTGTTGCAAAACTGTGTCTGAAACCAAAATATCTTAACAGTATATTTGCATTTCCGGAAAATATGACTGTGGAGTCATATTCACTAAAGCATATGATGTTAAAAAGCAAGCATTTGACATTTTCAGAAGGAATGAGCTTGGGAAGTCACCCTGTCCAAACTCAGTTTCCCTTCTGTATTTTTTGGCCCCAGCCATGCTCTCTTACGCCTAATACTATAGCGGAGGATCATGCGCCTAAACATTTTCATATAGAAAGGAATTGACAGGATGTGTTGTGAAGCAGAGTTGTATTTGGTGAAAACACTTTACTTGGCTTGATGATTGACTAAGTTACAAATTGTCCCCTATTTCTAAAAGAAGGTATATACAATGCAGAACATTTTAAAATAATAAGACAGAACATTTAAAATAATAGTCAAAAGGAAAAGCCAGAACCATTAAGAGGAAAATGTGGAACTAGTGACTGTATTAATAGCTAATACTTACTGAGTCTATACCATAGGTAACTTACATTTTTAAGAGTCTTCCATGCATTCACTCATACAATTCTTACCACAGCACTACTAAGTGAATACTTCTGTTATCCCCATTTTACTGCAGCAGAGCGATTCATAATTTGTCTGACATCCCACAGCTAATAAGTGACAGACGGGGATTTGATTTCAGGCAGCCCCTTGGAGAACCTGTGTCCTCAGCTAGGATGTCGCACTGCCTTCTGAACTCGTGACACCAGTGTTCCGAGCTTCGAGGAAGACAAGGCAAGAATATTCAGTATTTTTCCCAAGTATTAAATTCTTGGGAACGTGGTTGGAGAGCTTATCACATGAGTAACATTATGTAACACGAAAAAATTGTCATTAATTGATCTTTTGTACAAAGTCCAAATGTGTTCTTCAGAGTGATGTTTCTCACATCAACCCTCAGTAAAAGGGGTTTAAATAGTAGCTCCATGAATCTGCAAATGTGACCTGAAATCCGGATGGATTTCCTGAGATGAGCAGCACTGAGGACTGGGTGTGGTTGCCGTTGATCCCTGTTCTATTTGCATTTGTAACAGTTTGCATTATCTTGTTTGCTGATGTGCTCGCCTTTGTGACCCTGGCCTCCTCTGCCGCAGTGACGCGCACGGCAGGCTCCCCGAGGTAGGTGTGGTGTAAATTCACGCGTGAGCAAATCTTCTAAAGGCAAAGAGCTGAGGAAATTTGGATAAACTTTCTCCCTTGAATGTTTACATCTTAATTTTTCATTTTCCAGAAGAACCACCTAAAGAATAATTCAAGTTCCCAAATGCTGTAACTTGCAAAAGAAAATGTGCAACTTGGCACAACTATTATGATTCAGTATTTTAACATCTGTTTTCTAGAAATGAGAACAGCCTCACTTTACTATCCAAAAAAGAGTAAAACTAGTTTTATCGATGACACTAGGGAAACTGGCAATCTTAAGGAGAAAAAAACAAAAAACGCTCCAGAACAGAAAGGAAGAATCTAAGCTGCACGCAGCCCGTTTACCAGCATTCCCAAGAACACAGTTGCTCAAAGTACACATCGTAACTACAAATTATAACGATGAAAACTCGTTGTTCTTAAGGAGTTCCTGGCAGAGTGACCTTGACTGGAGTTGAAGAGGCAGCTTGTTGACTCTGGGCCTTGTTGTTTATTTCTTCTTCACGAACTCTGACGTCAGGGTCAGTCCCCAAAGTTGTGTCATGCTAGATCCACACAAACCCCACCCCGGTGGATGGCCGAGGACTTGCTGTGGCAGGAAAGGTCAGAGGACAGAACGGAAGTCTGCTCCCACAAAGCCAGCACTGCCTTCGTTCAAAGCTCGCAGCTGCTGCTTCCAGTCACCAGTCCGTAACCTGGGGCTTAAAGAGGAAACATTTCTACAGCGTGGGTGACTTTTTGTCGGGAGTCACAGCACCTAAGTGCAGCAGCTGGCCCCCGCCCCGCCCTGCCTCATGCTCCTGGACACAGGGCCTTCTGTGGACTTAGCACTGAGCACTGGACTGCACCCAGCACTATTTCGGGGCTCAGCAAGCCGCCGGTCTGAGGCCTCGCTTGTTCAACCTTCTCCACCCTCCCTCGATTGCACTGTTTCAGGCCTACAAGCTGCATGTGAAGGAAAGGATGGCACCCGACCCTGTTCAGCTCAAGGACAAGAACATCACATTCATTCAGAAATGACTGAGTGGGCCAGGGCCTGTTAGCCCAAGTGAAACCAAAAGTTATTTGCTTCAGTAATGTCTCTAAGGGAAACTTCAACTGAAATACTAATTTACATCATAAAAAATTTGATAGCTGTTCTAAGCTGTGGTGTAACAAGTTATAAGGCCACTCCTAGCCTTATCATTTACATTCTAATTATCCAGAATTATTTTTATTTTGACCATATAGCACACTGTACCACACCTTGGACCTTTGTTCTCTCTCTTTCTTATTTGGCTCAGAACACCCTCACCACCGCCCTCTCGGTGTTCCAGGTTCACCTCAGTTGTCACCTTCCTGAAATTTCCAGATCCTGTTCTGCATCCTCCACTGAGTCCCTTTTGCCACTTGCGATGTGATATGTAACAATCTCTTAAAATGTCAGGTTCTTGCATTAGACGAGAAATTCCTTGTGCCCAGGAGCCATGTTTTACTGACTTCTTGCCCACAGTTCCCGGCAATAAAGTCAGGCACGTGCAGTGAGCTAAATAAACATCGATTCGATGTACGGTGTTGCCAATCAACTATAATGTTATCATTCTGTCTAACCTTCTTCCGCACTCAAAATTCTGCAAGCACCGGAAATATTTTAAATGACTGCATCTTAGAACTTTTAAGAACGTCATCTTTTGTTACTTCTCTTCCTTTTCAGGAACCTCTTTCTGGAGCCGTAAAAGACGAAGGGAAGAATCATGTCCATGATTGCAGCCTTCTACAGTGGCAAGTCCATTCTCATTACTGGGGCCACAGGCTTCCTGGGAAAAGTGTTGATGGAGAAGCTCTTCCGCACCAGCCCTGACCTGAAAGTCATTTACATCCTCATGAGGCCCAAGGCTGGCCAGACACTGCAGCAGAGGGTTGCCCAGATCTTAAATAGTAAGGTATGGCTTTCGGAAGAGATGTAGGGAGGGGCAACTCACGATAGTGCTTCCTTACAGCCTCACACTGCAAGTGAGGCCGGCCGTCCGGGCAGAGGGAGGAGAGGAGACAAAACAAGATAAGCAACCAGCTGCTCCTGGGACTCTGCCACATCTTTCCACGAGAGAGAAGAGGGCTTAAGTTCTGTTCAGGGCAAGTAAGCAGATAATCTATGTTCTGGAAATTACTGAGTAAGAATCAAAATGCTAAAACTCCCGAGTGGACTGTCCAGGCTTGAAACCTATTGTTACTGGACAGGGACCAGCCGAGAGCAGGTCTGCCTCAGGCTGGCCTGTGGTGTGTGGGTTCTTTTTTTTTTTTTAAGATTTTATTTATTTATTTTTAGACAGAGGGGAAAGGAGGGAGAGAGAGGGAGAGAAACATCAATATGTGGTTGCCTCTTTCACGCCCCTCACCAGGGACCTGGCCTGCAACTCAGGCATGTGCCCTGACTGGGAATCGAACTGGTGACCCTTTGGTTCACGGGCCAGTATTCAATTCACTGAGCTACACCAGCCAGGGCAGGTGTGTGGGTTCTTGACTTTGTGTAGGAAAGACTTCACAACACGAGTCCAGGTGATTTTGAGAGTGTGTTTATTGAGGCTGGGAACAGCAAAAGGAAGGAAGGCCTTAGGGTAGAAGTAACGGGAGACTGCCCAGGCAGTGCTCTGCTTTGGCTCCCTAGAAACATTAAAGGAAAGAAGTGAGCGGAGTCAGCTCACTGGGAAGTCTGAGAAAGTGAGGGCCTTGGAGACCAGATCGGGGGTAAGCCCTGGTTGAGCTGCCACTGCCTGGTGCTCCACTGGCTGCAAGTCTCATGGGGACCCTTAGAGTTTAGGAGGAAGTTAGAAGTCCGTGTTGGGAAGGGGCGGGGTGTGCTCTAGAGAGAGCTCATGCTGTGTCTTTGTTCTGAGGGCTTTTTATCTTCCTTCTGCAGGTGGGAATCTTAGGGGAGGGTTTGGGATTAACCTTTGGCCTGCTATACTGTTTTACTTTTATCTTGGGCCAGTCTGGCTTTTAATGAGTTTTTTGTTATTTGTTCCCCTGACTTTCTCTCTTCTTGGATTTAGCTGGCACAAATGACATTAATTGGGTCTCTGTTATCTCTTTTCCAGATGGGGTGATTTAAGCTATGTACTCTTTGGTTAGGGAGGAGAGGTATAAACCATTTGCTCTCCAGCCCTTGGTTAGGAAAGATAAGTTCTTATGATTCCCCAGCTGGCTGTAAATTGTTCAAACTTTTTGATCTTGTTTAATTTTCTTGTCTCAGTTTCCCCATTCCACTTGCCCAGGAATTTTCCTAGCTTCTTACTATCCTGCCTCACTCTCACAAGGTCATCTGAACTTTTCCCTAATTTTCTTCTAAATTTAAGGTAGTTTTCCCATACATTTTTTGGTATTTTATACTATATTACATTATATTATATTATATTATATTATATTATATTATATTAATCAAACAACTGTTTACTAAGTAGCCATGAAGTAATACTTATAGTTATTTGAACTCCACAAGGTTATATACCTTATATTTATTACTTCTACACTTTATCTATGGTAACTTGATATTTCTATTATCCCATTATATTTCTATTATTCTGTAAATTGTTCTAAAGACAAAAACATTAAAAATTAATATTATACATGTGAATGAGCATTTGGATATCAAACCCTCTCATTCCTCCAAAAAAATATTATGTGTGTCCCCTCATGGTTTAATTTATAAATTTGAAGGCAGTATATATAGACTTTGGTCTCAAACACACGTTGGCACAAATTCTGGCTGATCAATTTGTTATCACTTTACCTCTTAAGCTCTAGTTTGCAAAATTTAAGATAGAAATGATGATGACAACTATCCAGGATTGCTTAAAATTAAATGAAAAAAATACAGGTATCTGCTTCATTGTCCCTTTTGGGATATAAAGGGTCACTTAGAGTTGACAAAAGGGAAAATTTAAATAAGATATTTTCTGATAGAGTCTTCTTTCCAGTGTGTAGGAATGCCAATGTCTAATGTGTATCTGGGAGCACCACACATCATAGACGCCCAGTAAACCTCGAGTTCACATTTGTTTGCAGACACCAGGGTGAGACGTGGGTACAAACATCAAGAGCATCAGGAAAGCTTCTCCTCTGTCTCCTACCCTGGCTCAGCAGAGGACAATCATAGCTTAGTTCCTTAGTACACAGTAGACACTAATCCAAAGGGTTTTTCATGCCTTACCTTGTTGATTTTTGAAACAACCTTGTAAGAGAAGAGCAATTAATATCCTCATTTTATAGACAGCAAAACTGAGATCTGAAGTGTTAACTTAGCAAAGGTCACCCAGCTAGTCAATGGAACTGTCGAACTATCGACCCCCGCAGTCCGGCTCCAGGGCCAACACGCTTATTCCTACCCCAGTACTGCCTGCATTGCAACTAACGGTTCATAAGAATAAGACCCAAAGCCTGATGTGGCGTAAAATCGAAATCTAGAAGGAAGTCTCAGATGCCTCATCAGACCACGTGGCTCAGTCATCTATCCCTAAGGGCTTTCATCACATGACAGACATGGTTCTGCAGTTTAGTAGCCAGTTTATGGATTTCCAACCCACTTTAAGTAATCTAGTGTTCTGAAGGTAGATTAAGAACACCAGGAATATGAGGCTTGGATATTTTTCTTTAAAATGTAATAAATAAAAATGTTACCAGTTTGCCTTTGACTCCCACTATGTCTTCAGGAAATATGGCCAAGAGAACATCTGTTCTATCAAAACTTAGACATCTGCTTTGTTCCTCGCCTTCTCCATGTGGATAGCTACCACCTCCCACATCCTGCTCCCACACTGTCGGAGGGACACAGCTAAGAGGGAGAAGCCGGGAGAGAAGGGTATTTTTAATCTGCTGCTCACAGAAAATGGGGGCTCAAGGATCAGAGGAGAGGATCCATTTCAACACAGATGACCAAGTTTCTTAAGTATTTTCAGAGAACTTAAAGGACTATATCAATGGTGTGAAAGGTACCTGAATTAAGGACAGATTTCTGAGGACTTCCTCTTAAAGATAATTAAGGTGATACCTGAAGAAAACAACCAGACACACACAAACACTATATAAATATATTTGTTGTAGTATTATTTATAGTAGCAAAAAGAACTGGAACTGACCTGAATGGTCCGTCATAGAGGAATAATTAAATAAACAATAATACATACATGTGATGAAGTATTACACAGGTACTGAAACTTATATTTTATAAAATATTAAGTGACAACAAAAAACACTTATAATATATTCAATGCAAAAAAAACCAAAAAAACAAAACAGACAAAACCATATTCAGTATAATCTCAACTAATGGCCCTAAATGCTGATGGGATCTTAGATTGATTTTATTTTTGGCACTTCCAATTTTTTTAAGTTTATTTAATTACTTGAGAGAGAGGGGAATGGCAGCACAAAGAGAGGGAGGGAAGCATCAGCTGGTTGTCTTCCCTACACGCCCCAAACGGGACGAGCCCTCCACCCAGACACAGGCCCTGACCAGGACTTCAACGGCAGCCTTTGCGGTTTGCACAAAACCCCACCCCACTGGGCCACACGAGGCAGGGCAGCGCTTCCAAATGTTCATGGTACCATTTTAGTGAACATGTTTACTTTATGGTGAGGAAAAAAAACACCCTTTTCAAAGTGAAAAAATAAAAAAAAAAATCTTTTTCCAAAGTTTTCCAAATACAATTACAATGAACATGTTTCACTTTTATAGTGAGGGGGAAAACACTTTTTAAAATAGTAAATAAATAAGGCAGGGAACGCAATCAAAAATTTCCCATATGATGTCATTAGACATAAATTCAGTTTAGTTTTGAGGCTCTTTATCAAAATTAAATAGTTTGACTCATGTTTATTAGAAATATAATTCTAAGTGTTCCACATTGTGTTTTAAAAATACATTTTTGCTTCTTTCACCAAATCTGAGAAGCTTCTGAGGCAAATAGGCCAAGTCTCACGTGCTGCAGGGTGCGTGCGCTCGCCACAGCCTCCTGCTTTTCCACGGTGGGGTGCCGAGGCTTCCCTAGCCGGCTGCTCTGCTCTTACTTATGAAAAATGTGCCCGTGTGATGTGAACAAACCAGATTTCCATCTTAACCAAAACAGTTTCAGATAGAGAAATTGATATTTTATCTGTTGTGCTACCTTGAATGTGGCTTGGCTTCACACGACATGGATTTTCTCCATTACCACAGGTAAGTAGTGGCCAATAAATCCTGCAGTCGTGAAATTCAAAGGAGTATTGAGAGTATTTTGAGGTTCTTTAGTGCTTAAAGATGTGGTGTTTTTTTGTTTTGTTTTGGTTTTATTCCACTCAAAAAATAGACAATCATGTTCCACGTATGTCTATTTAGGGTCTTAAACTGGCCGTAATCTACTCTGAATAACTCTTTAAGAAAATGTCAAGAAGACAAAATCCATACCTGAAAAATAAACCCCAAACAGTTAAAATTACATTAGGAGTGAGGTAGTTAATTAAGAGTGATTGTGAGGTCAGAATCTAAAAAAAAAAGTCTCATTCAGAGAATAGCAAAACTGGTCAGCTTTTCCTAGCAAGCTGTGGTAATCAGATCACGGAAGGGTTGCAGGGAAATGATGCTGGGTTTAGAATTATCATCAGAGAAGACCGGATTCAAGGTTTCCAGGAAGGGCCTATCCTGCACGGTATAACCAGAAAGTGAGTTTATAAGCAAAGGCAGAGTCTGGCAGGTTGCACTGGATATTTCAAGTCAACTTCTCTGGAAAAATGTGAACTATTCAATAAGCCCTTAGTTGGCCCTGAGTTAAACCAACTTTGAAATACCCTGGAGAGCTTTCCAGAATGAATCTTGCAGGGCCACACACTGGGCCCTAGACCACAGAACTGATTATGTTTAAGACAATAGAAGATAATAAAATTTAATGAAATATTTAATTGAATTCTTTTGCAAGACTATCACTGTTCAGTAGTTTCTAGAAAACATTACATAAATTAATCCCTGAGAGGAAAAATAATGCATTTAAACAAATCAACTTTGAACTAAAATTAAATAAATAAATACCTTTGAGTTAAAAAAATGAACTCTGAACCAAGTAACATCTGCAAAGAAAAGGCCAGCAATCTGACCTTTTTGAGTATTAGGAAATGCCCAACTGAAATGTTATTTCATTTTACGCAGCGTTGCTTGTTAATTTGTAGAGACTCTTTGATAAGGGGGCGGGAAAACATTTCTACGTTTGGTCCAGGCCACCCTGTGGAAAAGCTGCTTGTCATTAATGATTCTGTTAAATCTCTGTGTAAGCCAAAGGAAACTGGAAACAGAAGTTTATATTCTAAATCTCCAAAGCTAGTTTTGTTCCATTACTATTTTATTTTTCCTAAGAAACTAATTATCCCACAAAAAAACAAGAGGCTTCTAGAAACTTGGGACAACTAGAGGGAATATAACCTTGCCAGCAATTTAAATTTCCCGTGACTAACACATACACACTTTTAAAAGAGTGTAACCAGTTTTCAGTTTTGACAGTTACTCAGCACAGATTAGTTGAAGCAAGTTAAGCCTCTCCCCTATGGGCTATTTCCTTTCTTTCAAGAAATAAAACAAATTAAAGAAATTGATTTAGTCCTGGGGATATACTAAAGATCACAGAAAGAGAAGTGATTTATTTTCTCAATTTCTTATTTTCCTTTAAAATACCATTCACTAGTTAATTCAATCATTGGCATGATTTCATTTATTCAACTGCACTCCTTCTTTTTAAATTGTTTCCAATCATATCAGGCCTTTTTTTTTAAAGCTTCAGATTGCCTGTACTAATTTCACTCAAAAAATCACCAAGCGGCACATTCAACGTGACAATGGAATACATTCCGTTTTCAGACGTGTCTAGATCACATGGTGTAAACAAAAACCTTGAGATGACAGAACACACAAAAACACACACACACGCATAGCTGTCAGATTAGAAGCTCTTGAAAAGGGAGTATTGTTGTGGAAGCAAAGAAGGGAGTTTTTCTATTATTAGGAACCTATTAAGTGGCAGGCACTATGCTAGGCATCTGACTTTCATTACTCTACTTAATCTTCACGGAACTGTGGCATGCCTTATTGCTCCCTCAACAGATGAGAAACTAATCCAAAAAAGTTGACACCCATCCAAGGAAATGACAAAGTAGAATTTCAGTTCATTTCTCTCATCTCTAAAAAGCCCATGCTTTCCCCACTACATTGCATTGCCTCCCCTAGGATATTGCTGCCTCTAACCAGGCACTTAACTCTCCAAAATATCACCCCATGAACGTTCCCTTTGGAACATTCCCTTTGATGTGGGAACCAAGCTTTACCAAGACAATGCACTGAATATTGTGTCCACCTCTAGCATTTATTTTCAGTGCTTACTTACGTAAACTAAAATTTTGTTAAATGCAAAATTGTTTTTAACAATAGCAGAGAATCTGATGAATCATTAGTTCTCTAAGATCATATAATGAGATAGTCCCATGATTAGCAGTTTAGACAAATATGTAAGCAAGGTCCTGAGGCCCCACGAGGTGAGTAATTTGCTCCAGTCATACAGCCAATAAATGATAGAACCGGATTCAAACCCTGACCTTCCTGCCTCCAAACGGCCTGACTGATCTTTTCCAGTATGTCAGTGGTCCTTCCCTTCCGTGTGATTCAGACTCACCAGAGAGTTTGTGCAAGGCACAGATAGATGCCCAAGCTTCGACTCAGAACGGTGGAGTCAGAATCTCCACAGTCAGGACATCTGCGTTTTGTTTTTTGTTTTTGTAAACAACTTTCCAGGCAACCCTGCTAAATGCTAAAGTTTGATAACCACGCTACCACACCATACTGCCTTATGGTCCTATAGAATTGGTCTGATACTAACGTAGTAAAAACTTATAGGTTAATCCTTTATGTCTTGTGGGACCTATTAATGAACTAGCCAAATCCTAATATTTTGTAAATTTTTTGAATCTTTACATTGGGTATCATAGTGTTTTTTTTTCTTAATTTACATACACTTACTTGTGTTTAACTGTTCTCAATTTAGATTATGCCCTTTCTTAATTGTGTCCGAGTCTTTCTTCTTTGAGAGCTAACTTGCACAATCCGTTGGTTGGCTTTTACTCAGCACTAGTAAAATTTCTCTGATAAATGTTGCAGGCTCTCTTTTGCTTTAGGATGCTAGATGTTACACAGAGATTGCCCTTTTGTTTAAGAGGAATTACCTTTTACTTTACCAACTTAAAAATATTAAGCAGCCCTGGCTGGCATAGCTCAGTGGATTGAGCGCAGGCTGCGAACCAAAGGGTTGCAGGTTCGATTCCCAGTCAGGGCACATGCCTAGGTTGTGGGCCAGGTCCCCAGTGGGGTCCACGTGAGAGGCAACCACACATTGATGTTTCTCTCTCTCTCTCTTTCTCTCTTCCTTCCCCTCTCTAAAAAAATAAATACAATCTTTAAAAAAATATTAAGCAAATTTTAGTGGGTTATTGGAACTAAATAATATAGTTATATCTAAAGAGAGGGACTCGGTAAACTGAATAAGGATTAAATATTCTCATGATTGTAAAAGATTTGATTACCTTCAATGGTCCTCGGGAAATAGTGACCAAAACTTTTTGTGGATACCTGTAAAATGAGGCCATGTGGATTGTAGAAGTCCAAGTTCAGGACCTCGACATTGTTTCAAAAGCCATGCCCCTACTGCTTGCCCAATTCCTGCTTCCAGTGAAAATGCAGTCTTCGGATCTGGCTACAGATGTTGAAAAGTTGTACCCAAGGAGTTTATTGACTCCAAAATAATTTCTCTTTCTGGTTTTCTCCCATCCAAGTACTAACCAGGCCCGACCCTGCTTAGCTTCCGAGATCAGACGAGATCGGGCGCGTTCAGGGTGGTATGGCCGTAGACTCTTTCTGGTTTTCTCATTCTGCTGAATTTCCTTAGGATCTGCAAAGATAGCATACACTTGGCCAACAGACGCATGAAACAATGTTCTGTATCACTAATCATCAAGGAAACGCACATCAAAACCACAATGAGAAAGAATGGCCTCTGGGCTATAAGTAACTGTTGCCATAAATAAGATAGTCACTAATCTTTAAAAACAAATTACAAGGAGTACTTGCCTATGTAAGTCAAATCAAGGGAACACTCTTAAACTTCCCAAGAAAAATGTACAAATGTATAGCTTTGTTATTAGTTCAAAATGCTCAGATCCCCTCCCAGCTGTTATCTCCCAGTGACCATAGAAACTCGCTCTGCTCCCGCCAAGAACACCGTTTCATAAATGGAAAAACAACGGTTCCTCAGCTTGAGTTTTCCTAAATGGCAAGTAGTCAGTCAACTCTTTACCTTATCAGTTTGGGGCCATTAAATAAAGAATATATGAGAGGCAATAAAATAAACTCTTAGAAGCTAAAATAATAATATGAAGTTCTTCACTGGTGGTCCTTCAGTGAAATTTCGAAGTTACATTTTTCTTCACTCGTTTTTATGCCATCTACTTTTTCTTACCTTTAATTAATATCCCACATTAGCAAAGAAACTTTCAGAAGAGCCAGTGCTTACTGAAGATCCACTTGCGTCATTTCCTCTGTCCTTCGGTCTTGTCATCATTACAAGGGAAGCAGGTCTGCCCTGCTTGGAGATTTTCCAGCTGCCATTGGCCATTGATACAGAAGACCCCAGGGGACACTTTGTGTCTTCTTTTAGTGGTAGATACCTGCATTCTTTCCTCCTATCAGTGCAAGAGGGCTGGTAACCAAACAATGTCAGGAATCGAGCTCCCCTTTGTGATTCTATTAGGATTCTTACAGTAATTAATTTTAATTTAATAAATAAAATTTGAGTCCTTTCAATGAATGGGGTGCTGTCAAACAGAGATGAACAAGAAACAAGTGGTTTACAAAACAGTGGGCGGGGTGGGGGGAACTTAAGTCCTGGCTTTAAGATGGACATGAATTTTCAGAGTCAGTGGTTCTCCAAGATCGGGACCACCAGACCTACCTGGGAGCTTGTTGAGGAACATAACGTCCTGGGTTCCACACCAAACCTACCAAGTCAAGGTCTCTGACAATGGAGTAAGGAAATCATTTTTAACCAGTGTCCAGATTATTTTTATGCTTTCAGTTTGAAAACCACCAATACCCTGTAAATGCCCTTGGCCATAATAAAGGGAAATGACATTTGCTCATCAGTAATTATCTGTGTTAACACTCCAACTAGAGAAGTTCTCGTCTTGGGATCAGTGAAAGTCGACTAGAGAAACTGATGTGAAAGACGAACTCCTGGTTAAGCCCCAGTAGTTCTGTATTTAGTAGGCCTAGGAATATACTGTGTGTGTACCGAGGATAAAACACAAGCTTGGGGATGCAGACACTTCAGGATAAATTGAGTTCATGCCCCTTTATTGGTCAGATCTTGTATAAAAACCTAAATTCTGTATGGCTCGGCTAGCTAAACGTTCAAATGAAGATGTTAACACCCACGTCACAGGATTGGTAGTTTGATTGATTTTTTAATAAATGTACACTCTACCATATTTCTCCCAACCTTCAGCCCCACCTCTGCCAGTAATCACCAACCTGTTCTTTGTATTATCAGCTTGCTTTTTTTTTAAGATCACACATGTAAGAGAGATTATACAGTACTTATCATTCTGTCTGATTTATTTTACTAGCATGATGTCGTTGAGGTCCACCTGTATTGTCACAAATGACAAAATTTCATTCTTTTTCATAGCAGAATTATAGATCCACGCACATATACACACAACTTTTTTATCCGTTCACCCATCAATGGACATCTAGGTTGTTTCCATATCATGGCTACTATAAATAATGCTGCAGTGAACACTGGGATGCATAATTCTTTTTGAGTTAGTGTTTTCATTTTCTTCAGATAAATACCCAGAAGTGGAATTGCTGGGTCATACGATAGTTTTGTTTTTAATTTCTTGAGGAAATCCCATACTGCTTTCTATAGTGGCTGTACCAATTTGCACTCCCACAGCAGTGCACAAGGGCTCCCTGTTCTCCACATCCTCCCCAGCACTCGTTATTTCTGATCTTTTTGATGACAGCCATTCAGACAGGTGCAAAGTGATATCTCATTGTGGTTTCCTTGATGATTAGTGAGACAGAGCACCGTTTCATGCATCTGTTGGCCATGTGTGTGTTATCTTTGAAAAAATGTCAGATTTTTTGCTATTGGATTATATATAAAACTTTATAATTTTGTATATTAACCCCTGTTCAGATATATGATTGCAAATATTTTCTCCCATTCAGTAAGTTGCCTTTTCATTTTTGTTGTTGGTTTCTTTTGTTGTACGGAAGCTTTTTACTATGATGTAGTCCCACTTATTTATTTTTTTCTTTGTTGCTCTTGCTTTTGATTTAAAAAAAAAATCATTGCCAAGACCTATGTCAAGGAGATTGCCACCTATGCTTTCTTCTAGGAGTTTTATAATTTCAAGTATTACGTTCAACTCTTTAATTCATTATGAGCTAATTCTGGAGTACAGTGTCCGAGAGTGTTCCACTTTCATTCTTTTGCAATTTTCCCAATGTAATTTTTTTCTGTTTTCTTTATTTTTTATTTTTATTTTTAAGTATATTTTATTGATTATGCTATTACAGTTTTTCCATTTTTTCTCCCTTTTATCCCCTTTCCTCCCTGCACCTCCTGCCCTCCAGCATTCCACCCCCGCTTAGTTCATGTCCATGGCTTGTACATTTAACTTCTTAGGCTTCTCCATTTCCTATACTATTCTTAACCTCTCCCCATCTATTTTATGCATACCAATTATGATTCTTATTCCCTGTACCTCCCCCCCACATTCTTCCCCTCACCCTCTCCACTGAAAACCCTCTATGTGCTCTCCATTTCTTTGGTTCTATTCCTGTTCTAGTTGTTTGCTTAGTTTTTGTTTTTGTTTTTTAGGTTCAGTTGTTGATAGTGTGAGTTTGTTGTCACTTTACTTTTCATAGTTTTTGATCTTCTTCTAATTCTTAAATAAGTCCCTTTAACATTTCCTATAATAGAGGCTTGGTAATGATGAACTCCTTTAACTTGACCTTATCTGGGAAGCACTTTATCTGCCCTTCCATTCTAAATGATAGCTTTGCTGGATAGAGTAATCTTGGATGTAGGTCCTTCCTTGACTTTCATGACTTCAAATACTTCCTTCCAGCCCCTTCTTGCCTGTAAGGTTTTTTTAGAGAAATCAGCTGATAGTCTTATGGGCACTCTTTTGTAGGTAACGCTCTCTTTTTCTTCTGCTGCTTTTAAGATTTTCTCCTTATCTTTAATCTTGGGTAACTTAATGCTGATGTGCCTTGGTGTGTTCCTCTTTGGGTGCAATTTCTTTGGGATTCTCTGGGCTTCCTGGAAGTCTATTTCCTTCATCAGATTGAGGAAATTTTCCTTCATTTTTTATTAAAGTAAGTTTTCAACTTCTTGCTCTTGTTTTTCTCCTTCTGGCACCCCTATGATTTGGATGTTAGAGTGCTTAAAATTGTCCCAGGAGTTCCTAAGCCTCTCCTCATTTTTTTTTTTTTTTGAATTGTTGTTTCTTCATTCTATTCCGGTTGGATGTTTATTTCTTCCTTTTGTTCCAAAGTATTGATTTGAGTCCCGGTTTTCTTCCCTTCACCATTGGTTCTCTGTATATTTTGCTGTATTTCACTTTGGGTAGCCTTCATTTCTTCCTTCATTTTGCGACCAAGCTCAGTCAGTTCTGTGAGCATCCTGATTACCAGTGTTTTGAACTCTGCCTCTAATAGGTTGGCTCTTTCCTCATTGCTTAGTTTTATTTCTGGAATTTTGATCTGTTCTTTCATTTGGGCCATATCACTTTGTCTCAGTGCACCTGTTAAGTTGTAAGGGAGTGGGGCCTTAGGTATTCTCCAGGGCAGGGTGACCCTCTTTGTTAGGTTGTGGTGCTGTCAGTGGGGAAGAGGCCAGAGAGGGACAAAGCCACTTGCTTACTCTGCTCTAGCCCCACTTTCCAACAAACTCTCTCATGTGAGACTGGGAGTTTCTCCTACCATGGCAAGCCCTGCAGTAGTTTACAGCTAGCTTTGAGTCTTTAGTTTCCCCTTCAGCCATCCCTGCCTCGCCCTCACAGTCTGTGGTCTTGCCAGGAGTCCTCTCAGCCAGCCCCACTTTGCCTGCACAGTCCACCACAGTGTGTCCTCTCTGCTGGCCCAGCTGCCCGTCTCTGCCCCTCCTACTGCTCTGTGTGAATGTTTCTTTAACTCCTTGGTTGTCGGAGTTCCATACAGTTTGATTTTCTGGCACTTCTGCTTGTTTATTGTTTTTGGATTGGTTGTTATCCTTCTTTTGGTTATGCAAGGAAGCGAAGCATCTCTACCTATGCCTCCATCTTGGCCAGAGCTCTCAACACAATTTTTTAAAGAGACCATCTTTTCCCCTTTGTATATTCTTGGTAACTTAGTTGTAAATTTATTGACCATATATGAATCAATTTACTTCTGGGCTCTCTATTGTGTTTCATTGATCTATGTGTCTGCTTTTATGCCAATACCATATTGTTTTAATTACTATACCTTTGTGATATAGGTTGAAATCAGGGAGTGTGGGGCCTTTAGTTTTGTTCTTCTTTCTTGAGATTCCTTTGGCTATTCAGGGTTATTTTTTTGTGATCCCACACAAATTTTAAAAATATTTGTTCTATTACTTTGAAAAATGCCATTGGAATTTTGATAGGGATTGCATTGGATCTGTAGATTGCTTTAGGTGGTATGGACATTTTAACAATATTGATTCTTCCAATCCATGGGATGTTTTTTCACTAATTTTTATCACCTTCCATTTTTTTCATGGGGCCCAGGAATATACACTTTTTAATGTGCTTACTAGTGACTCCCACGCAGTTTGATTGCTGAATAACACCCTTGGAATTCCCAGGATGGCCTGCCTGTGAATATAGTCTTGCTCGATCCCCAGGGACATGATTTCTCTGACTACCGGAGATCCACTACTTATTCCCCAATAAAAAAGCCTAGAGTAGATCTCTAACGAAGAGAAGACGGCTGCTACTGAGGATCAAGGAATAGATGAAATCTTCTTTTGGGGTTAAAGTGTAGAAGAGAACTTGTCTTGGCTACTGTATTATGATTAAAAGCACCGACTTATTTTCCTCTGCTCTTAACCTTTCTAAACATTTAGCCTTACTTTTCTTTTCCTCACTGTTAACACATCATACCAATATTACAGTAAAATCCCATTTTATCAAAATAGATTGGAACAGAGATCATTTTGTTAAAATTGTGTTTCCTGACAAAACAGAAGATACCAATTTAATCTAAGAACTTCTGTGTGGAGGTGAAAATAGAGACTTCAAACCATGCAAATAATTGTAATAAAAGCTAAAGCTGCTAGTGTCCTTGCCTTTTCCCTTTATAAATTAGATTTTTTTTAAAAAGTCAATTACAATTTCATAAAAAGTACATGAGCTCATGTAATTCTCTTACCAGGCAATAACTGCCATTTATATTAGAAAGAGATGATATACAATTTGTATTTATTTTACCCATTACAAATTTGCTTAATTTGTTTCTCATTATGTTTGTGTTACTAGGACATCTTGTTAATCTGTCCAGTTAAACAAATTGTTTCATTTGTGCTCATGAGACTTTGTAAAGACTAATCATCTATAAAAGCAGTGTAAAGGCTGGTAATTTTGCACTGAAAACAATATTTTCCAGCACAAAATGGTAACAATCACCATTTATAACCACAAAGTTGCCTGACAGGGAGAAAGGGGATGGGGCAGGATATATTTAATTTACTATCAGTCCACTCTGCAGGAAAAGTTCAAAATTTACTTTTTACTGGCTATTGGAACTTTTTCAAATGCTTACCAAGCCCTGGATGGTGTGGCTCTGTGAATTGAACACCAGCCTGTGAACCAAAATGTCACGGGTTTGATTCCCAGTCAAAGCACATGCCTGAGTTGTGGGCCAGGTCCCCAGCTGGGGGCATGCGAGAGGCAACCGATCGATGTTCCTCTTGCACGTGGATGTTTCTCTCCTTCCCTTCCTGTCTCAAAAAATAAATAAATAGCAATTCATTTTTTTAAAAAGTGTTTATCAGATTAAGAGGAACAGGAATTATACTAAACTGGCTTTGAATTGCATGAACTTAAGCAAAGTGCTCTTGAGTGACAACTAAAACCAGTTGTTGAGAATGAAAATGAAACGTAACAATGAGAGCAAGAACAAGAGGATGGAGAGGGTGATCTCTGTACATTGATTTATATTTGTGTTTTAGCTGTTTGAAAAAGTCAAAGAAGTGTGTCCACACGTGAACGAAAAGATCAGAGCTATCTACGCAGACCTCAACCACAGTGACCTGGCCATCAGCAAGGAGGACATGCAGGAGCTGCTGTCCTGCACGAATGTCGTCTTCCACTGCGCCGCCACCGTGCGCTTCAACGACACTCTCAGGTTCGCGCCTCTTCCCTCTCGTGGCTTGTGTGTGTGCGTGTGTAAGCACACACATGTGTAAGTTTCTTTATGGTTTCTGTTTTTTTTTTAAAGATATTCTCAATGAAAAAAAAATACAAAGGAGTAAAACTTCTCCAAAATATCACATTCCAGAGATACGTATTTACTATTGTGGAGAATCGCCATTTTTCTTTATGCATCCATAATAAAATATAATTATGTTTAAATTTACAAACAAAGGCATCATGCTGAGAATGCTTTGCAAATTGCTCAATTACACTTTTATCTTTCACTGGCAGTCCATTGTACACATATATAATATACTCAACCAGTTCTGTCCTGGTGGATGGTTTTTAGATTTTTCTACTTTTTCACTATTATAAATAACTCTGCAATGAACATCTTTGTGCACCCATTTTTTTTATATATATATACCTTTGTGTGCTTCCCTTTGGATAAATTCACAGAAATAGAATTGTTAGATATGTATCAAATATGCTCAACTTACGAGCAGTTTCTATTTTGCCACATAATACTAAATTGCTAAATTGCTCTCCGCAGAGGTGGTGTCTCAATTTCCCCTGTGTCTGTGCATATGAATGCCCGTTTCTGACACACACAACACTGCTGTTTTGTGGCTCTTTGATTCTTTTTAACGTTGTCAGTGTGATCATGGAAATGACATTGTATGTCTTGATGTTTTTCTTTGATAATCAGAAAGGTTAAAGATGTTTAAGTGCTGATTGGCATCTCACTCTTTTGTGAAATATCTGTCCATGGTTTTTGCCTATTCTTCTTTTGTAGCATTTTTTAAAATAAATTTTAAGACTTCTTGAAAGCTTTAGCAATTCTTTGTTTTTTTTAAAATAAGGTTCCAAATATTTTAACAGTTCATCATCTGTTATCAACCTTGTTTTTATTATCTATGAAATTATTTGAAAATTCTTCTAGTGTTGTTTTATTTTCACATTTCAACCTTTGACCCATTTAAAATTTATTTAGCTATAAACAGGGATGAATAGTCAGGAAAGTTCTATAAAAAGAAGGGTGATGTAGGTATGAATGTAGAGTAAGCTTTTTTACTAACTCCTAACAGACGGTTATTTCTGAAACAACATTTATTAAATTATTTATTTTTACTCTTTATTTCAAAGGAAACATTAAATTCCCATTTTAACTATTTCGTTTCCTTAATCAGACTTTCTCTTTCAACATCATAGTACTTTAATTACTGTAATTTTATTTTATTAGCAAGTAATACACACATTATTCTTTGTAAATAGGATTTTCTTGACTCTTCTCTCCTGTTTGTACTTCCTGATTGAACTCACAATAATCTTACCAAGGTTTTGAAAGGGTTGGAAATTTGACTGGGATTACATCGAACATGTAGATCCAGTTAGAAAAACTTTAACATATTGAAAACATTGGTCTTCCTATCCAAGAACAATATATGTCTTTCCATTTATTCAATTTTTTTGTCTTGACCTTAATGAAGTTTTATCATTTTTTAATATAAAGTCTATTCATTTATTATTAATTTGATATATTTTTAAATGTTGGATTTTAAATGTGTGCCTTTCTTCTATTGTATTCTCTCATGGTTGTTTCTATAAAAGAAAGCTAGTGATTTTTTTACATAACTTTTAGAAATGGACACTTTACCGAATTGCCTTATTGTCTATCCCAGACTTCATCTTAGCTGCTTCTGTTTGTTTTCTAGATATACAATTATATAATCTGACATTGGGTTTGTGACTGCCTTTACCACATTTATTTCTGTTAATTTTATTTTCCTAACTACAAGGCTGGAACTTCAGAGCAATGTTAAGTGATAGTAGTGATTCTAAACATGCTTGACCCTGACTTTGAAACCGTGAAGCATGGTACAGGCTAGCTGTGTTTCCTTCTGCTTAATTTTCTCCAGACATGCTGTGCAGCTTAATGTCACTGCCACCCAGAAGCTCTTGCTCATGGCCAGTCAGATGCCGAAGCTCGAAGCCTTCATACATATCTCTACGGCCTTTTCACATTGTAACCTGAAGCACATTGACGAAGTTATCTATCCATGCCCTGTGGAGCCAAAAAAAATCATTGATTCCATGGAGTAAGTTGGGTCAAATGAGGGGCATGGGTGGGCAGATTATTGTTCTCTTTGATTGTTGGTGGCCATTCATTAATGAGGTAACAACGTGAAACGCCCTGGAAACAAAGCGCTTTGAGATGGTGTTGGCTTTAGCTACCCCGGCCCTGCTGTTCCCTCCATCTCCAGATCTTGTTCAGTAGTTTCGGATTGAACATGGTACTTGGGGATACTTTACACTCCAGACATGAGATATCCAGAAGTGATATCTCACTTCTCATTGAACTCAGCATTGTCTCTAAAAAGAATTTACCATATGGTGTAGAAGTTCGGAAGACAGGTTTCGGAGTCAGACTGACAAGATTCAACTTTAGGCTCCGCAGCGTTCCAGCTGTGTGCTGCTGAGCAAGTTCCTCGGCCTCTCTGAGCTTCAGTTCCTCCATTTGTAAAATGAGGCCAGCAGTAGTTCCCGCCTTATAGTTATGATGATAAATTGATAAACACAAGCAATTATTTCAGTGTTAGGGGTGTTTAACAGCAGATAATCAAAAGTTTAGTAAAGAAAAACTAATAGAGAACAGGAATTCCTCCCAGGTCTGGCAGAAGGAGTCAGTCTCGTGACCTCTTCAGCCACAGTGCACGTTCCTTGCTTTCCTGTTGGGCAGGAGAAATAATATCCACCTTCTTCCCTTCTTGCCAACCAGCAGGAACCACCCGATTCTTAGCACATGACGTCAGTCTCAGAATAAGTATGTTTCTGTTTCCTGCTTCTTTGTTCTTTTCCTCCATTTACTAAGTTTACCTTTTTCATTTGTTTTAACGCTGCATAAAAAGTATTACAGCAGAGAAAATAGACTATTTCACAGTGAATTTGTCAGACTGTAATTTCATATAACACTGTATTTCCATTTAAGATATACTCTTTAAAATGAAGCTTTAGCTAAATCAAGAGTTCAGTCCCCTCAGGGCAAACATTTTTATCTCCTATACTCTGAGAATAGATATTTTTACCTGTCATTAAAAATATCCAGGACAAAGAAGACTGAAAGTCATTTTAAAGACCTGGAGGTTCCTTAAAGTTGCTAATAAATCACAATTTGCTTAATTGGTGAAAAGAAAGAGATCCAGAGTCTGTCAGGAGAGGCAGAGAAAAGACACAGCGGTGCCCTGAGTCCGGGCAGGAAAGTCGAGGCGCTGCGCCTCGGGCATGTCTAGGGTGGAACTGATTTCTTTGTCAGTGAGCTGCCGGCCTCCGTAGAGTGCTGTGTCTTGGAAAATAAGGTGCTGACACATTCGCGGGCCCAGGAAAGGGGCCCCCGCTTTGATTCCAGACCCTGGCCCTGAGATTTCACAGACTCAGTCCACCGCTGACCTCTTGCACCCCATAGACGGTAGCACCCTTTGAGCCAGCACAGACGGTTCGGAGGGCACACTGGAAAAAGAGGTGAGCAGTAAACAGTTCACCCGCAGTGAGAGGGCTGTCCAGGTTCCCCATACAATCTCCTGCCTCCCAGATGGTCCAGACACTCAACACCCTTAGATTTCAAAGGGGAATAAACTCGCCTTCCAGAGCAGGTCTGGATTTATTCTCATGTATTTAGCATTCCCCACACTCCACCACTACATGTCAACCCACAAAGGCAGCTAATTGCTACATGATTTATGATCCAGCTGTCATTGACACTTGTCCAAAATTTATGTTTCTGTCATTTACTGCTCTCCAAGGAGAATGATTATTTAAATAAATATGCAGCCAAACAGAACTAGGAAGGAAATTATGTTTTATCTCAGAAGAATGCATTTTGAATGCAATTAAGGAGCTTAGGTATTTTTGTAAAACAGGGGAAAAGGCATACCCACCATTTATTAATTCAGAATTTTATGTTGAGGACCACCTGTTCAACTGTGCCCTCTCGGCCCTCCACTCCATTTGCGCTACAGTCACACTGAAGCAATTGCCCCTCTGCCTCCTACTACCTGCCTTTGTGTGTTGTGATTCTGTCCCTAAAGACGACTTCACAGACATCAGAGTTCTGCCCTAGAATCCCTCAGGCTTAGGGACCCGTGCTCATTCTAAATATCCAGATGCTTATTCGTATTCTCCATTAGACAGTAAGCTTCTCCAGGGAAGGGAGGGTGCCTGGCTCCTTCTTGCTCTCCAGTGCCAGCAGACAGTAGGGAACTCAAATATTTGCTGAATGAATGAAAACTGTTGTATTGCATTAGCTGATCATAGTTCAGGCAGTTCTGGCGGGGGTGGGTGATGTTTGTTCATTTGTTTGTTTTTGACGAATCAAGTATAGATGACAGAATTCATAGTAAGTTGTTACTCTGGGATGTAAGGTCTTACTTGTAAAATACCTATAAGGTCCTGACTGGTGTAGCTAAGTGGTTTGGGTGTCATCCTGCAAACCTTTGTTGCCCTACAAACTGAAAGGTCGCCGGTTCAATTCCCAGTCAGGGCACATCACATGCCTGTGATGAGGGCCTGGTCCCCAGTTGGGGACATGTGAGAGCCAACTGATTGATATTTCTCTTGCACATCCATGTTTCTCTCACACATCGATATTTCTCTCCCTCTTTCTTCCTCCCTTCCCCTTTCTCTAAAAGTAAATAAAATATTCAAATAAAATTAAATAATATAAAATAAAATAAAATAAAATACCTATAAGCTCACATCTTAGCCCTGTTTCTGGGTACTCATTTTTTTTTTCTTAAACTTCAAATAAAGCCGAGGTGTTAAAATTTTGAATAACCAACTACCTCAATGTTCATGGCTGTTTCAGCAACTCCTTTATCAGATGGAATTCCTTGAAGTTCAAGAATAACAAATACCATTAAAGTAATTCTGAATAAATATCAATTTACCCAATTTAGTTGCTTTGGTTTAAGAATATATTTATTCTCTAATTTCTTCTCTATTTTATAATGGACATAAGGTTAAAATAAAAGTATTTCCCAAGATTTTTAGGTTTTCATTTCCTTGAAAATTTTTATTAACAGTACCTTCTGGATCTCACAGCTCTCCTTGTTCTTAGTATTCCAGTGGCCCTCACAAAAAAATAATTTAAAAAAAGGGGGAACCAGGAATTAGACAACAAGATGATCTTAAAGCTGTACTCCGGGCTTTGTGATCACCAGGCAACCACTTGTGTAAACACGTTCATGGACTAGGTGCGGGGGATCCTCCACAATGCAGATGCAAACCAAATCATCACAATGTGCACTTTAAACATTTCACAATTTTATTTCTCAATTATACCATAGTAAACCTGAAAAATACAATAATAAAAAAGAAACTCACCCATGAAAAACTAAAACGAAACTTTCTTTTCCCAGAAAACCAGAGTAGTGGGAATTCCAGGTCTGGGAAATAAAAAGAGGACTTGTGCTTTTTGCCAGGAACTTTCCCAGTCGCACAGGCGCAGGTGCTCCTGCTCAGCTCGTTAATAAAGGGAAGGGGACCCTGAGCTTAAACCTGACACCTACGGACCCGGCCCGGTCCTTTCCAGCCCGCAGCGCGACACCGCTGACCCTCTGCTCCCTTCCTCCGGCGCAGGTCGGACACTCCAGCCTTAGGATCGCCATGAACCCATCCCAAAAGATAAAACTTGATTGTATTAACATAAAAGCTTTAGCATAAACGCATTTTGATAACCTCAGTTAAGCGGTAATGCTGCTCATTGGCATGACCAGCACGGCCACGAATCAGTGTTACACACCCGATTCTCTTGGCTCTCATGCCTGCAGCTGTCTTCCACGCCTCACCCCGCCCTCCACAGCCGTGTGAGCACGCGCTGTCGCCGCTCCTACCCACATCTGCCTTTAGAGTTCAAGTTTCTGTGCAGTTAGTGATATTTACCTCATGTGCATAGATGGGTCAGAGATTGCCAGTGAAATTCCATTTTTTCAGGAAAACAGCTTAGGTATGTTTATTTTTTTAACTGCACATAACTGACAGGAAAAATACGGTTTCGGGGCTGATCTTTTCATGTTTTTAAGGCCAACATCACTTCTCTTAGGAGAGCCAATGTAGGAGAAAAGGGCTTTTGCCCCTGAAACACCCCTGGCTGACGTGGCTCAGTGGATTGAGGACCGGCCTGTGAACCAAAGGAGCAGGTGGTTTGATTCCCAATCAAGGCACAAGCCTGGGTTGTGGGCCAGGTCCACCAGCAGGGGGCACTGCAGGAGGCAACTACACATGACGCTTTTTTCCCTCTCTTCCTCCCTCCCTTCCCATCTGTCTTAGAATGAATAAATAAATGAAATCTTTAAACAAAAAGAAAGCCTGAAATGACTAGAGTTAGGAACTGGAAAAATGGGTCTGTACTTATTTACTGCTTTATTTAACATACTTAAATCGGTCTAGTAAGTTTGCATTAAGAAGGAAATGATGACTATTGTTAAGCAGTTATTGTGAGCAAAGGTACTTTCTGACATTAATTCCTTAACACGACACTGTTGGGTTGATATTACTGCTATCACTGCTGTACTAAGAAAGGGACAATCACGTAGAGACAATAAATAACTCGTCAGAAGCCTCTCGGCCAGTGAGTCACAAAGACACAATTTTCTTCCATAACCACGTCGTTCTGTCTTCACGGACAGAGTCTTTCCAGGATACCCACAGGCTTGGCAGGGCCAGAGATTCAAAGGTGCTGTCTTAACGTATAGACTGTGTTTCCGAGGAGCTCGCCCTCTGACAGGAGCAGAGCAGGGTAGATTATGTATGGGGTGTGGTGGAGCAGCTGGTGCGTATTAAGTTTGATAGAACTGGACGGAGTAGAAAGGCTGTAAAGGCAGGCCTAGGGGATGGACTCGGAAGAGCAATGAGATCAGGGCACCTGTGAGGCAGAGCAGCGTCAGCAGGCGACCCCGGGGCGTGCTCGGGATGCCGATGTGAGTCCGTTTGGGCAGCACGTATGCTATGTGCGGGAGTCAGGCTGGAGGGAGAGGCGGGGCCGGACTGCGGAGAGTCTGCACACCCCGCAGAGGATGGCACTTAACTCTAGGCAGTGGGGACCCATTGAAGGAGGGGATGTGTGTGTGTGGCATTCATTAGTCAGTTGTTTTAATTAAGCAAAGACTTGGATGAAAATGAGCAGGAACATCACTGTGGTCAAGCTGGGAAAGGGACGTCGATGGGCCTGGGCAGTATCCTGAGGCAGGCAGACCAGAGGGAGTCGGGGAGGGGACTGGAACGGGGCGTGGCAACAGACCTAAAACGCCCCTGTGTTTTGGGAGAAAAAATACAACAGGACGTGGCTGATGCTTTGCCTGCGGGTCTTACACATATTTAATTAGCTATCAGATTAAAATATGCATATTGTCACAGTTTACATTTTTAAATAGTACCAGGATTTTAGATCGTTTAAAGCTTCATTCTACTGACGTTTTCACTCAAAGAAGCAATGCCTTTTTGAGAGCTAACCCCAATTTATGCAAATTGAATGACTTATATTTATGAAGTGGAGTTCTTTTAAATACGCGATCCCCCAGTTTGCCTGGCCACAAGAATCACCGGATTATTAGGATATCACTCCTAAAGGTTGAATTAGTGGTTCTAAAACAGAACCTTAGACTCTTCCAGGAATCTGGATGTCTTCCAGCGAGCCTTAGAGCCGGCAAGCATGGGAAATAGTGTTTTAAAGAGCTTTCTCGGTTAGCGGTTTTCATTTGCAGTGGGGTGCCCTCGTATTCCAATAATCAGTGCAGCCTTGTTCCCCGACTTTCTTCACCTTCTGTTGTCTTTTAATTTCTAGATGCTGTAATTCAATAAAAAAGTTCCTGATAGATTTGTACCTGCTAAAAATCACACTTTTGAAGCTACCAGGCACAGCTAATCTGCCATGTGACAAAGACGAGGTGTTTCTTGATCAAGCACAGCCTGGTCAGCTCTGGCGGGCAGGCCGAGGGTGGAGGGTGAGAAGCGGGAAGTCGAAAGCCACCTGCGGCCTCAGCCCCCAGCGCGGCCCTTTGGGGGGCGATGGAATGAAGTCGAGTGTGGGAAAGCAGCTTTGCCCTGGTGCTGAAGCTCACGCTGTGAACAGGGAGAAAGTTATCTATGCTAGGGGACGAAAGGCTAATATCAGCACCTGTGCTTCCGTTTTCGAGATTGTATTATCTCAAGATGGCATCTAAGTAGCTAACACAAAATTGAAAATTCAGTGTGCTTTTGATATTACCAGGTTTTACCTATAAATCAGAGCAGGGTCAGGTTGTTTCTTACACAGATTGAATGATTTTCATATTATTAGGCTATTGGAGGCCAGAATAAGTGCTCAACGAAAGTTTGGAGGGAAATACTGAAGCCCATTCAACACAAGCATTAACACTCAGACTTATACGCCCTCCTTCTCCCCAAAGTTTAAATTTACTCTGAAGCCAATGCTGACAAGTTGAAGTTGGTCAACATCTATAGGCTTTTAGCTTCTCAAGGCTTTCCCATTGCCAGTGGATACTTGCCAGTGGATACTTTCGTTTTCAGTTCTGCTTCATTCTCTACAAAGACATCCATCCTCTTTCTTCCTTTCCACAGCCTCCCTTCAACCGTACCTCCTTCTGAGTCCACCCATTCGCTCCTATCATTGGCCAACTCCGCTTCCCAAAACCTTCACAGGATATAAATTGGCCAATGACAACCGTCATGGTAGAACACCCATTTACTGAATTAAATTAGCTGCTACCTGGGGGTAGAAAGCTGATTGGACACAGAGATTAAAAAAAAAACAAACCATAATCCATTCTCTCTGGACTCATTGAAAAGTGGGGCAACAGACACATGAGCAAGCACCTACGGCATGATAATTGCAATAATCAAGGGAGGAACACAATTCAGGGGAGAGAAGGAGAGAGCAAACGGTACCACAAGGCAGCATGTCCGGTACTCACTCTCCAGAAAGTTTTCCTGATATACGGGTCTGCTTGCCCTGCTTATTGAATAAGAAAATTGAGAGGAAAAAATACTTATTCCTCATGCTATTTCACTCAGTAAGTACATAAATTCTGAAGTTGTGGATGATATTAAGAGATTGATTCCGCAAGTTTGAAACCAAAAAGTAATATTTAGAGGAAATTGTGGGTGTGTATACACACACACATTATTTTCTGAAATCTTTAATAACTTTTTTCATTTTTTCAATCAATTTCAGTAGCTTAGAATTTGGGGCCCATGGGTTCAAAACATCTTCTTGAGTGCACCAAAGGGCATTTGGTTCATTTCAGAAATGTGCTTTGGTTTATGTGGTGTCTTCTTTTCCATGCTAACTTATTTACTCTTTTAAATACCAACTAGAACAAACCACAGCAGCAAATCAAACTTTGGTAAAGAAGAGCATGAACTGATTATTCATCTTAAAAAGGTCACCACCTGACCAGTGGACGTGCGTCCCCGTTACACTCACCTGTGTGAACTCAGCACGTGGCTGGAGGGGACAGGCCCTGGTCTGTTTGGCTGCATTGAAAAAGATATTTTAAAAGCCACTACCGCCTCTGCAGATATATGCCCCTTGGTGGTTTTACCAAGAATAAGAATGCCTTAGGTTGATTGGCTCATTTTGTTTCATCAAAAAGCTTCAAGTGCAGTTATGAATATTTCTGTTTGCCCTCATGATAATGTAAAAATTTAGAACAGATGTAATTATTGCCATTTTTCACTACTAAAAATGGGGGAAACGAGACGATGATACAACAAAAAACAGGTGAAGCTACAAAGGGTAGAGGCAGACCGTCTACAGAACACGACAGCCTCTGAATTTGTGTTCTGGGAAACCTACGAAACCAACATTAAGGCCTCTAAATGGCACCGCTTCGGTGCAGGCCAGCGTCGGCCGGCAGCTGGGACCAGCCACGACGCAGCCCTAGAGCGTCTCTGGGGCTGCTGTTTGCTTAGAGTTTATTTTTTTTGCAACCTTATTACAATGAGGCTGTACGTACATCCAATAGGTGAACTGTATGTTTGGTGAATTATGTCTCAGTAAAGCTGTATAAAAAAAAGAGAAATTAGGCTGTATTTCTTCTGATCCAGGTTTTGTAACCCGTATGTCTTTGCAGGGAAATAAAATGTTCATAGGCTAGTTAATTCACTATTGACCCCCAAACAAGATGAGCAAAAGGCAACCTTATTGTGAAGATGGAGAGCGGCCGGCGTTATCCCACACTCCCTCCAACCCTCAGGTGGCTGTATAGTTAGAATACCTATTTTTCTGAGTCTTTGGATTTGTTTTGAATTCTAGGAACTTCTTAGACTTTCCCTATTCAATTTAAATGAAAAAAACATTTGAGTAACAGCAAAGAGAAAAACCAAACATTATAGACAATGCTCGTCTATTGCAAATGAGAGTTATTAAAATGGAGAGCTGTGTTTCTGAACAAGTCTTGGCGTAAACACATCTTAAATGCTCAATAATTTGAAATGGGAGCAAAGCAGTAACAGCTAAGATTTTTCTACAATCAAAATGGTATGACTGAGCTCAGTTCTATAAGAAAGAAATAAATGTATCTAATCACACTAAATATTTAGGTAGTCTAATTTTTTAAAAACTATATTATATCAAAAGTTTGACCAAATAGATCTGCCATCTAAGAGAAACATTAAATATTTAATTCACAATAATATCATTGCTCTCTTCAAGAATTGCAGATAGACTCTGAGATTATCAAAATGGTTCTGACACCTTTAAAGAAAAATGAGGTTGTTGTCACAGTAACTCAGTTGTTTAGTACACATGTTTTCTTGGAAGTAGACGTACTCAGTAGTCACTATCACAACTGCTTCAGCATACTATAACCACTCTACCTGACAGACTACTAATAGTTATTAGAGCACTTCAGAATTCACTGGGAATCTCTAGAAGTTATTTCCAAGGTATTAGCGTAGACCCTAAACAGAACTTCAAAGTACATTTCACAGATTGGCTAAACAGATTATATGTCTGCCAAATGTAGTTGCTTTTATTTGTTGAGGTATTGACTGGAATTTAAAAAATTAAAAGCTGAAATTTGCGAGATTGCTGCATTAGGTTTTCACTGGAAACCGTGGGTGAGTGGGGCTGCCGCAGAAGCCCCCTGGACGGGAGACCTGGGCACTCCGTGAATGCACCAGGCATGCTCCTGGGCTCGTGATCCGCACTCACAAACATGCTTGTGATATGGACTTTCGAATCTGTTGGAGAGGAAGTAATTGAAGACAGAGATTATATGTACTCAGCTAGTAGAGTGCAAAGCTGTTAAAACTCTCTATCCAGGCGAGGAGACGGGCGTCAGCCGGTAAGATTGGGCTCAGCAGTGGAGAGCAAAGAGCTCGCACATGATGTGAAAATGTACACACTCAGCCTTGGTGTCCTGTGACTCTCCTGACCTCCAGAGCTCAAGCTAGAGGGGGCGTTTTATCCGAGTGTCTGTGTCTCACAGTATCATTTTTGGTCTATTGTCTAACATATGTTGCTAGAATTCTTTTTCACTCTGACTACCTTCAGATGGCTAGACGACGCTATTATTGACGAGATCACACCCAAACTGATCCGGGATTGGCCCAATACTTACACCTACACGAAGGCCTTGGGAGAGATGGTGGTGCACCAGGAGAGCGGGAACCTCAACATTGCCATCGTGAGGCCGTCCATTGTGGGAGCAACCTGGCAGGAGCCCTTCCCAGTAAGGCCACTCACAGGGACCCCGTGCTCCACTTCCAAGCCTGCGTCCTTCTTGCTCAATTATTTCTCTCTCTCCCCCGCCACCTCCCCCACCCCCCCCAGGATGTATAGCCGAGTATAGGAAATCAAACACAAACCCATTTTAACTGGGCAAAATTCCACATTTGGTTCAGGAATTATTCAGCATGAGGCCCCCCGCCCCGGGACTTACACCAACTGCTCTGGAGTTGGGTGGAGATCAAGTCAGCTTCTCATTAATGTTAGTCTTGGAGTTTCCATAGGCGATAGTTATATTTCTTGCTTTTCCCACTATAGTTTAAATATACCAGAATGTTCTTGATGGCAAAATCAGCGGTATCATGTCTGCCAGGATAAATAAGTATCACAAAGCTCACAGAAGGTGTTCAGTTTAGAAATAACTTTAAAGCTCTTATACTGCTCTATGCTTTTGAAAGCACCTTGGGTTATAGTATCTTCTTCGAAGCAGGTCTGTGAAGTTTTAGGGCCATGTAAATTTGAGCTCCACTAGTTAATGACAATGCGGATTTTGAAGTTGTCTCGTTTGTAAAACGGGGCTGTGACTACCCACTTTGGAGGGGTGACCAAATGAGGCAAATACAGGGAGTGCTGAGCAGTGCCTGGTCCTGAGGACAAGGCTCAGGAGAGAGTCCCTTCTTCCCCTCCCTCTGCCTCCTCTCCCGCTTTGCACACGCATTTCAACTTTTACAGATAAAGAAACAGACATAATAAGGTCAACTGACTTGCTCAGGGCTGAAGAGACAAATTCAAAACGACATTTTCTTCCAACTGCTCCTAAACATAATCTTCCCTCTAACAACTCTAAGCAAGCTAATTAGATAGATAGATAGATAGATAGATAGATAGATAGATAGATAGATGATAGATAGATGATAGATAGATAGATAGATAGATAGATAGATAGATAGATAGGTAAAATGGATGGCATGGCTCTTAAAATGCTCAAGAAATGGATAATTCCTACAAATCATCTTTGAAATGTTCCCCTGGGAAGATGAAATCAGGTCCCAGATGGAGGAAGATGATGGTTGATGAATTGGTTAGCGGATCATGATATTAATACAAGGTCCAGTTTAGCCCCTAAGATGTCATTAAAACGCTCCATAACTCCTGCTGGCAGAATGTCAATTCTCGCACAAATAAAAGAAACTGTGTGGTGCTTTGCCATGGACCTTTGTTTGTGATGTGAGAACTCCAGGACCAGACAGTTAGGTTGGCTGGGGTCTCAGTGCTCCTGTTTGAAACGGATTAAGATTAGACTACAAATGTTCCAAAGGTATTAAAATTCTCTGCCATGTATGACCAATAGAGATCTTCTTCTTTTTTAGGGCTGGGTTGACAACGTAAATGGACCCAGCGGGCTCATCGTGGCGGTATGTATAATGATGATAGCTCCTTGAAGTGTGGTGGAGGGATAGTAACTAACAACATGCTGAGTGTTGGCTTAGCTTCATTGATCGAAAACCATAAATGTTACTTCACTAACTGCAGTCGAAGAATCTTATCTCAGTTTTGCTGATTGAAAAATAGAGTCAGGATGAAATTACTTTCATTTTTGGATTTTATTATCAGAAAAACTGACATGCTGTGACATCGATGACCATTTAGGAATTTTTTTTGGAAAGCCTTTGAGCATTGAGGACCATGTCTGTAGTTCCCTTTCATCCCACTAGATGGGAGTGTTTCCTCCTTTTCGTTTATTAATAGCTTGAATTAACACAGAGAACTGGGGATACAGTAAAAATCATATTCACAAAGATGATCAAATTCTTGATTATAAAACACATGCAAGAATTTATGTATGTGGATATAGGTTATGTAAATGCATAAAACACATCAATAACCAGTTCTTGATAAGTATAAGAAAGAGAACTACCAATGGAGCAAAGATTTCAAATTAAAAATTGTTGACTATAGGAAACTTTTCGACAATAATTCTCTCACAGACAAGGAGAAATGTGAGTGGTCCCTTTAGGTCAGCATCCCTTTGTGCATGTCTGCCTGCAGTGAAAGGAGCCAGGCGAAGCCGGGCTGACGCACAGCCCGGGACCGGAACCACCACGCACTGCTCTGAGTTTAAATCTTACCAGCTCAACTTCAGGCTCTGCCTCTGTTCTCAGAGCTAGGTCAGCACAAACTAAGATACACACATGACAGTGAATTATGACTACTCGTCAAAGACAGTGGTAATGAATTTTCTGATTTCTTTTATTTTCTAGCAGCTTCCAGCTTCTCCCTTTTTGTTCTCTACCTGCCTTCTTCTTCAAGGCTTAGGTTAGGGTAAACATTTAATAACTTAGCACATCATTATTTTAACATGACTCTAGGGGTATGTTCCATGACATTATTTATAAAATTGCACATTTATTCAAGTTATCTAAAATTTTCCAGGCCTCTCTCCATATATCTGCCTAAGTGTGTTTACCATTGTTTTCTGTGCTCCTGCATATGTCTCACCAGGAGATTACAAGAGTCCAAGCTTTATTTACACTCTGAAGAGGGGAGAAAGAGAAAGAGAGAAACATCAATTAGTTGCCTCTCCTATGTGCCCTGAGTGGAGATAGAGCCCTCAACTCAGTTCCAAAGGTAGGGACAAAGAAGACCAAAGTTTTTCACTGGACTGCAGACTTCTGGTCAAGATGGAGGCATAGGTAAACATGACTCGCCTCGAACAACCGCAGCAAAAATCACAACTAAACTACAAAACAGCTATAACCCAGATTTGCCAGAAGATTGAGCTGTATGGAAGTCCAATAACCAACTTCTTAAAGAAGTCATATTCATTCAGATGGGTAGGAGGGGTACAGACAGGAAGATTCAGAGACACAGAACAGGCAGCCCCACACTCACCTGCGGTGGATAAAAAATGGGAGGGATATCTCAGGAATGAGGAATCCCAGCTGCACACCAGGCCCCCCAGCCCAGGGTTCTAGCACCAGGAAGATAAGTCCCCGTAACTTCTGGCTGTAAAAACCAGTGAGGGGTGGGGCTGCAGAAGAAACTACAGGACTGTCAGGCATCTCCTCTTAAAGAGTCTGCAATGAACTTAGGACTTACACGGACTCACGCCCTCTGGACTCCAGCACCAGGACAGCAACCTGAAGGGGACCAGTGGCATAAGGGGAGAAACTGAAGTGTCTACCATCAGGGCTAGTGCTGGGCGACAGCTCCCTCCCAGACAGAATTCTGGAGGCCAGGCAGCAGCACTGTCCCTTTTCTAAGCCTTCCCCACACAGAGCCACAGAGTGGCGACACCATATCTGAGACTCTATCAACCTGGTTCACACAGGTTGCCCCACCCTAGTGATTACCTAAGACTCCACCCCATCCAACTTTTGGCTGTGCTTTTCCACAATAGGCCACGCTACTAAGACAAGGAGTCAAAGCAGCTCTCCCTAACACACAGAAACAAACACAGGGAGGCTGCCAAAATGAGGAGACAAAGAAACAAGGACCAAATGAAAGAACAGAACAAAACTCCAGGAAAAGAGTTACATGAAATGGAGACAAGCAATCTATCAGATGCAGAGTTCAAAACACTGGTCATTAGGATGCTCCAGGCACTCACTGGGCACTTCAACAGCATAAAAAAGACCCAGGCAGGAATGAAGGTTACCCTGAGTGAAATAAAGAAAAATTCACAGGGAATCAACAGTGGAGTGGGTGTTGCTGAGAATCAAATCAATGATTTGGGATATAGGGAAGAAAAAAACATTCAATCAGAAGAACAAGAAAAAAAAATTTTTTTAAAGAAGATATTTTTATATCTGTTTTTATAGACTCTCTGTCAGGAGCCTCTTGGACAACTTCAAACATACCAACATTTGAATCATACGGGCCCTGGAAGGAGAAGAGAAGAGAAAGAGCAAGAAATTGGAAATCTATTTGAGAAAAATAATGAAAGAAAACTTTCTGAATTTGGTGAAGGAAATAGGCATGCAAGTCCAGGAAGCACAGAGAGTCCCAAACAAGATGGATGCAAAGAGGCCCACACCAAGACACATCATAATTAAAATGCCAAAGGTTAAAGATAAAGAGAGAATCTTAAAAGCAGCAAGAGAAAAGCAGAGAATTGCCTACAAAGGAGTTCCCATAAGACCATCAGCTGATTTCTCAAAAGAAACTTTGCAGGCAAGAAGGGACTGGCAAGAAGTATACAAAGTGGTGAAAAGCAAGGACCTACAGCCAAGATTACTCTATCCAGCAAAGCTGTCATTTAGAATTGAAGGGCAGATAAAGTGCCTCCCAGGCAAAATAAAGCTAAAGGAGTTCATCCTTACCACACAATTATTATATGAAATGTTAAAGGGACTTACTGAAGAAAAAGAAGATCAAAACTATGAACACTAAAATGGCAATAAATTCACAACTATCAACAATTGAATCTAAAAAACAAACTAAGCGAACAAGCAGAACAGAAACAGAATCATAGATATGGAGATCATTTAGATGGTTACTAGTTGGGAGGGAAAGAGGGAGAATGGGGGATAAGGTGCAGGAATTAAAACGTACAAATAGGTAGGTACAGAATAGGCAGGGGGAGGTTAAGAACAGCATAGGAAATGGAGTAGCCAAAGAACTTACATGCATGACCCAAGGACATGAACTGGGGGGAACTGCTAGAGAGAATAGGGGGTACTGGATGGAGGGGGACAAAGGGTGAAAATTGGCGCAACGATAATAGCATAATCAATAAAATATATTTTTTAAAAAATTAAAATTTTCAAACTGTTATCTTCTACTTGAAGGAATCAGTTACAAGAAAAGAAAAATTAGAAACATAAGAAAGTGCTAACAACCACTAAAATCGATGTTGGAAATATACAAGGCATAAATAATCAATTACTTCATAAAATAAACAAAACTTCTTACTTATTTACTGACTTATTTATCAGCATGACTTATTCATTAACATGAATAATTCCCAATTCTTGCATCGGTGCAACACTTGTGATCTGTGAAGTGAACTAAGATACCAAGTAGCCTTTTCCGAAGGAATAACAAAGTTGTTAAATGGTAGAATTTTATTATTTTTTAAAGATTTACTTATTTTTTCAGAGAGGGGGACAAAGGAAGGAGACAGAGAGGGTGAGAAACATTGATGTGAGAGAGAAACATCCATTGGTGGCCTGTGGTACACGCCCTGATCTGGGACCAAACCTGTAACCCAGGCATGCACCCTGACAGGGAACCAAACCGGTAACTTTTCACTGTACGGATGACACCTATGCAAAGGAGCTGCGCCGGTCAGGGCAGAAATCTCTTAGTTTAAAAACATAAATATTTCTTAAACTTTTAGTGTCTGCTGTTGCTTGTAAGTTAGTAAGCGCTAGCAGAAAACAGCAGTTTGAGGAGTAGTAAACTAACACAGTATTAATGGGAAATTTGGAAGACCTTCATTCTTAAAATGTGTTATGAATTAATTTTTAAGACGTGAAAAACTCGTCTTGGTGTTTGTTAATTAATTTAATACATTACCTCTCACAAATTTGAGAGATTTCAGTCCCTAAAGGGCCTAAGGACCACTCACTAGTTGTTCACAGAAACGCTGGCATTTGAGAGGTGTGTGGCTGGAAAGCTGGGTAGCCTGAGAGACGCCAGCCTTTGCACGGTAACCTAGTGAGGGGTGCGTCAGTGCCAGCTGCTGTTCCTGACAGCATCACTGTCAGCCCCTGCTGTTACTTAAGATCTGGCTCAATGTACTGTGTTCTTCTTCCCGTGCAGACTGGGAAAGGCTTTCTCCGGGCCCTGAGAGGTACTCCAATGGCAGTGGCAGACCTAATTCCAGTCGATACGGTCGTCAATCTCACCTTGGCCGTAGGATGGTACACAGCAGTTCACAGGTGTGGATGCTAGGCTGGCTTTCAAAGATTTGGTGATAAGGAGGGTAAATACATTAGGCTTATTTTTGAAATATATGCATTGCATTATAGGAGACCCCAACTGTGAGAGCGGATCTGCTTCAATAACTTACATAGCTCCAGATATGCCACCATCTGTGCAGAGGTGTTTAATTAGTGCTGCTTAGTGCTGCTGCGTTGGTCATAAAGTAACAAGTGCTTTACGTTAGCCATAAAATTATTAATAACTAAAATGCCTTCCTTTCTATTTAGTAATCTAATATAGAGCTTCTTTTTTAAGGCAAAGGAGATAAAAGTGGGTGAAATGAGAGCATCTTTTATATTTCATGGACCTGTTCAGTTCCTGATAAATTCCAAAAGCTCAGCTCACCACGGGTTAGGTATTTCCTAGTGCAGACAAAAAAAAAAAAGGTTGTTTGTATTTTTGGCTTTGTTAAAATTAAATATTTTTTTTCTTATTTGATGTGAGACATTTAGATGTTTTCCAAACCAGCAGGACTTAGCTGGATTTAGAAAAACACTTAGCCTATAGTTTTGCCCAATAAACATGTTCCTAAGTTAGAAATATGATGGTCTTTCTCATCATGACACCTCCATTTGCTCCACAGCTACATCAGCCTATCTGAGATTTCTTTCTCACACACACACACACACACACACTTTTCCTAGACCGCTTCCATTTTGCTTATTAACCCAAAGAAGGAACAAAAGAAGGAAGGTTGCCTAGGTTGCCTTATTCATGAGAATTATTGAAACAACCTTGTCTAAATATTATTTTCCCTTATCTTCCTTTCATTAGTTCTTCATTTTGTTGCCTTTATCTAAACTTTATTTTCTTTTCCAGACCTAAGTCAACGTTAATCTACCACTGTACATCTAGTAACTTTAATCCCTGTCACTGGGGCAAAATGGGTAAGTGTCTGTAGCGATGTTAGTCACTATGTTTACCGCAGGAAGAAAAATTAGACAAAGTGTGTCACGGAGCTTAGAGTTTAACGGGGAAAAATGCGCAAGCAACTAAGTAAAGAGAGAATATTTACAATTCATAGATGTGTAAGAGTTAACTAGAACATACCAAAGAAGGGTCCATGGAAACATCTGCATGATTGTAAGCAATACGAGGTCTGATGGCTAAAGAGATTTTTGAAAGTAAGTAAAACCAAGTAGAAGTCAGTGAGTATGAGCGATGTCAGTGACAAAACACTGCTCCTGCAGCGGCCACTGCTTCCATGTACACCCACCTACCCCGCTGCTACATCCCTGGCAATGTGACCAAGTAGGTTTAGAAAAGTCCGGTAATATACATTTTTATTATTGGTTAGTAATACTCTTATTAGTTGTGCAGTTAGCCTTGAAAGTATCTTGTTGACAAAATCAATCCGGCATAGAATAGAAACTAAACCAATCATGTGCTCCTTCATCAATTCAGGAGTTGATTTTCTCGTCAATATCTGAAACTTTAGATGGTCGAGCTGTTTTGTTTTTTTTTTAGGTACTAGATGTAGAAAAAAATGAAATGGATTTAATTCATTAGAATTTGATTTCTAATTCAGAACCCTCACCTGTGCTATTCCATTTGCAAAGTTATTACTTCAGTGAAAATTAAATGAAATTCTTTAGGAGCAAAGTTCTTTAGAACATATATCTGGTTATTTAAATTATATATATATGAATAATTCTGAAAACGCTTGGAAATAAAAATAAATCTCCTCTACCCCAGTAACAGAATTAAGATATCTCTCATAAAAAGAGGCATTAATAGATGCAAACAATTTAAGTTCTTAAAGATGCTACATGTAAACTTTATTCTGAGTTTTAAATAAACTTCATTTCAAACTAGTCTTCTGTCATGCCAAAAATTCTTAGTATCCCTTTTATAGAATTATAAAATCTCATAAAAGAAGGTGATCTTAAAAATAATCTAGGTAATTTGCTTTATTTTACATTTGAGACCCAGCGAGAGTAAATGATCTATTTCAGATTCAGATGGGGGCCGGTGCCTGAAATGGAAGACAGTTTTCTTGCTTCCCTTGAATTTGCTCTAATCACTCCACTAATGATTCTTAAAAGTGAATCTGAATTCCCCCTGGAGGAAGAGTCCAGATTCCTGGGTCAGGTGCTTCTTCTAAATAGAACAATAATCATGTTACCAAAATAATGGATGTCTTCATCATCACTGAATAACGAATTTAGGCATATTCTTTGACAGTCCTACATAGATAAAATAAAAATGGAATACAAATGAATAGCTTTGGAAAAGAATTATTGAATTACAGATTTACATTTAAAGTTTTTAATGAGTTTTTACCTAAGTAATAATAAAAAAAGAAAAAATATTATGAAAGAATCCCTGGAGATAAGAGTGGACAATTGAGTCTGCCATGTTCCCAGAGAAGGAGAAATCCTGAAGAAATAAAAGGCAGCAGTATTCAAAGTGAGCCAGCACAGAGGAATCCTGCCGGTACAGTCTCTCTATTCCTTAAACCCTCAGGGTTAAGGTTTAAATCCCTTTATCACAGTTTAAGTAAAATGTTAAGAAACTTTCCTGATGGTTCTGCCAGTAATGATCCAAACAAGGAAATAAGGTCCCTAGGCTGTGTCTTGGGACTTTTGGAATAAACTAAATAACCTTGGAATTGAATGATGGATTTAGATTTTTCTGAACAATGCATCACTATACTGATTAAAACGATTTCGCCCAGAAATGGTTTGAGAGTAAAGAATTCAAGAAGAGGACTCAAGTCTTAACCTATTCACAATGCCATGACTACTTGCCAGGATAAAAATCTTTTTTGTTTTATTTTATTTATTTATTTTTAGAGAGAGGGGAAGGGAGGGAGAAAGAGAGGGAGAGAAACATCAATGTGTGGTTGCCTCTTGAGCTCCCCCTACTGGGGACCTGGCCCACAACCCAGGCATGTGCACTGACTGGGAATTGAACCATTGACTCCTTGGTTCGCAGGCTGGGCCACACCAGCCAGGGCATTGCCAGGATAAAAATCTTAATACTGTCTCAGAAATTAATTCCTGATTCCACACAGCCAGCCCTTACTCTCTCGTTTTGGCCCATTTTCAAATGCCATCCACCACAATGGGCTCATATGCTCTAGACTTACCACTTACTCTATTTTTCCCCCAGGATTCCAAATCTTGGCAACCTGTGAAAAAATCCCATTTGAGAGAGCTTTTAGGAGGCCATATGCTGACTTCACAACTAACACCATCACAACCCAGTACCAGAACGCGGTCAGCCACTGGGCCCCTGCCATCATCTACGACCTCTATCTCCGGCTCACAGGAAGGAAGCCCAGGTGAGAGGCTCGGTCAACAGCTTTAAGAGCATCGCTACATGGAAGATTAGGGCCCAAAAGTCCTTAGCCCTTACTGCAGCTGGGGATCTAAGGTGACAACTGAGCCTAAAACAATACGCACACACACATTTTGGGACAACTGAAGCAATAGTGGTGAGAAGCCCCAGAGGACCCCCATTTTAAAAATACTTCATCATAAGAAAGGAAGTTAAATGTTAAGGAACTTGCTTGATGAATTCAGCAGGTAACCATCCACTCCCCTAAAAAGCGTCCCAGACCCCTATGTCTGGGGCTTTCTAAATCGTTAGGTAATCTTCGTGAATTGATGATCAATCAATCAAATGTGAATTGATGGTAACAGCCTCACACACACATGGGAAGATGCACGATAACTTCCTTTTCCTTCTCACAACCACCCAGGGAGGATATTCTCATCATCCCAATTTTACAAGTGAGGAAACAGAAGCTAAGAAAAGAATTTCAAATAGTCTCAAAGAAAGTTAATAGAGGAAAGATTTGGAGAAATCTGAACTAGATATACTGCCACCTAGAGGTGAGTGAAGAAATTAGAGGGAAGAGGGTGGAGTGAAAAGTGTACAGATGCTGAGGCAGCTCTGTCACCATGAGGCAGTGACAGGACGTGCTCATTTCTCTCTATCGCACTTGAACGTTAGATGTGTCTGAGGAGTCATTATTATTATAATCACCAAAGGCAATTGCTGCAGTCAAGAATCAGAAATATGAACAGTCTTGCCTTCTGTGCCAGCTCCTTGATAAAGGAAAAAGTCTCTCTCAGCATGATTAATTTCCATTCTTATTAGCAGAGCAAATGACTAAAACTTAGGCTATGTAGAATTTCTCCAAATTTTGCAGAGACCTTAAGAGCTCATAAGTCAGTTATGGTCAGCTTCTCCTTGAGAAAAGAGAAAAGGGGACACTGTGGCTACAGGGAAGATATTTGTATGGGGCTTATTACATAAAGATGGAAAAAGAAGAGAAACTAAACATTGTAAGCAGAAATGCTAAAGCTTTTAAACTACACCAGGGATGGAAGAAGACCTGGATGAAGACCAAAGTTCAAGAGGCAGAAAAGAAAAACACGAGAGGCAGGGGCCCAATAAAAATCTTTATGAATTTTGTTTGTGAGAAATTATATTGTAGTATTTGTGGGAAATAGGTACGTTTGTTTTGTGATAAAAATTTTAAGAATAATCTTTATGACAGAAAATGCTAGAATCCTTCTAGACCCTTTCCCTCCCCAAGTGGGTTTGTGTGTGATCTGTGCATATACAACCACATGTAGAAATATATATATTTCTGCTTTGAGGTAAACAAATGTGAGTGCCCATGCATTTCTACAGAATGTGCCACTGGGTTTGGGAAAGATGCTGAGGGGTGTCATTGCTGGATTGGAGGGTATGTGGTTACCCTAAACAAGGGTTCTGTCAATTTGGCCAACTACTCCAGCAGATGAGGGGGCAAATCTGTTTTTTTCTGATGGACTCTCAGCAATACTTTGCAAAAATCAGTCTTTTGAATTGTCAAGCTAAAGACAAGAAATGATATCTCTTTGTTACTTTTATTCAAGCCCCAAGTCCTTAGCCCTCCCTTTTGTCCATTAGGTAACACATTCAAGTTTTCTTCTCTCAGTTGTTCATTCGACATTCATTCATTTGACATTCAAGTTTTCCCTTCTGGGAGTTGCCTGCTTCTGTTTCCCACCTATTTTCCTGCTGGGTTGGGATTGGCATTATTAATTTATGGAAACTCATGTATATCTGTGTATGTGTCTGTATAGATCTATATTTGATATATTTTCTGCAAGGCTGTTTCTTATATCTTTGAATATGAAATTTTAATATTGAATAATACAAGGGAAGCTGCATATAATGTAGTTCTTGGGAGTTTGGAGTCAGATTTCTGACTTTACCAATTTACCCACATGAGTCCTAAATTACTTACCGTCTCTAAAACCCAAAGGCCTCACCTGTAAAAAAATAAATAAAAGGTAGCAGTCATACATGTCTTATAGAGTTTTGCATAAAAGTGTGTAGAATACAGTAATCATTATTATTACTAAAGTTCTAAATTTGTATGTGATAAAATTAATCACTTATGACTTTTGCATTTTATATATTAAGAAGACCTTCTCTACCTGAGAAAAATAGTTTTTTCTTTCTAAAAAATACTATTATGCGGATATAGCCCCATACATACAAAGATATTATACAGTGATTAAGAATGAAAATAAATCTGCCCTGGCCAGTAGAGCTCAGGTAGTTGGGCATCATACTGCAAAACAAAAGGTTGGTGGTTCGATTCCTGGTCACAGCACATGCCTGGGTTACAGGTCTGGTCCTCGGTCAGTGAGCATATGAGAGGCAGCTGATAAATGTTTCTCTCCCTGTCTTTCTTCCTCCCTTTCCCTGTCTCTTAAAATCAAAGAAACACAGAAAGAAAAAAGATTAACAGAGAAAGAGACTTCTGGCCAAGATGGAGGTGTAGGTAGACACACTGTGCCTCCTCACACAACCAAAAGAAGGACAACAATTTAAAAACAAAAAACAGTCAGAACTTACAGAAAATCAAACTGTATGGAAGTCTGACAACCAAGGAGTTAAAAGAGACACATTCATCCAGACTGGTAAGAGGGGCGGAGCCACTCAGGCAGCTGGGCAGAGAGGGCTCACATCAAGACTGTGATGGAGGACACAGCGGGGCCGAGGCTGGTGGAGTGGGTGATCCCGAATTCGCATGCAGATAAAGGAACAGCTGGGGAACAGCACGAAACAGACCGTGTGGCCCAGGGCTCCATCTCGGGGAAATAAAGCCTCAAACCACCAATTGAAAACACCTGTGGGGGTTGAGGCAGCAGCGGGAGGAACTCCCAGCCTCACAGGAGAGTCTGTTGGGGAGACCCACAGTGTCCTGGAATGTACACAAGCCCACCCACCCAGGAATCAGCACAGAAGGGCCCACTTTGCTTGTGGGTAGCAGGGAAAGTGACTGAAAGCCAGCAGAGAGTGGAGCAAGCACCATTGTTCTGCTTTGGCACCTTCCCCACAGACAGCATCACAATGCAACAATGTGGGTTGCCCTGCCCTGGTGAACACCTAAGGCTCCGTCCCTTATACCTAACAAGCATGCCAAGAGAAAAAAAATGGCCCAAATGAAAGAACAGATCAAAGCTCCAGAAAAAATACAACTAAGCGATGAAGAGAGAGCCAACCTATCAGATGCCCAGTTCAAAACACTGGTAATCAGGATGCTCACAGAATTGGTTGAATCTGGTTGCAAATTAGATGAAAAAATGAAGGCTATGCTAAGTGAAATAAAGGAAAATGTACAGGGAACCAATAGTGATGGGAAGGAAACTGGGACTCAAATCAATGGTGTGGACCAGAAGAAAGAATGAAACATTCAACCAGAAAAGAATGAAGAAACAAGAATTCGAAAAAATAAGGAGAGGCTTAGGAACCTCCAGGACATCTTTAAATATTCCAACATCCAAATTACAGGGGTACCAGAAGGAGAAGAGGAAGAACAACAAATTGAAAACTTATCTGAACAAATAATGAAGGAGAACTTCCGCAATCTGGCAAAGGAAATAAACTTCCAGGAAGTCCAGGAAGCTCAGAGAGTCCCAAAAAAGTTGGACCCAAGGAGGAACACACCAAAGCACATCATAATTACATTACCCAAGATTAAAAATAAGGAGAGAATCTTAGAAGCAGCAAGGGAAAAGAAAACAGTTACCTACAAAGGAGTTCCCATAAGACTATCAGCTGATTTCTCAAAAGAAACCTCACAGGCACGAAGGGGCTGGAAAGAAGTATAAGGCAAGGACCTACATCCAAGATTACTCTATCCAGCAAAGCTTTAATTTAGAATGGAAGGACAGATAAAGTGCTTCTCAGATAAGGTCAAGTTCAAGGAGTTCATCATCACCAAGCCCTTATTATATGAAATGTTAAAGGGATTTATCTAAGAAAAAGAAGATAAAAAATATAAACAGTAAAATGACAGCAAACCCACAGTTGTTAACAACCACACCTAAAACAAAAACAAAAGCAAGCTAAGCAAACACCTAGAACAGGAACAGAACCACAGAAATGGAGATCACATGGAGGGTTATCAACAGGGGAGTGGGAGGGGGAGAAAGGGGGAAAGATACAGAGAATAAGTAGCATAAATGGTAGGTAGAAAATAGACTGGGGGAGGTTAAAATAGTATAGGAAATGTAGAAGCCAAAGAACTTATATGTACAACCCATGGACATGAACTAAAGCAGGGGGAAGTGGGTAGAAGGGAGTGTACAGGGCGGAGGGGAATAAAGGGGGGAAAATGGGACAACTGTAATAGCATAATCAATAAAATATACATAAAAAGAAAAGTAAAATAAAAATTAAAAAAATTAGCAAAAAACGAAAATAAGTCCATTGAAATCACATTACATCAGAATTATAAAATGGATAAAGAATGTCTTATTCCATTTGTTCTGTTACAATAGAATACCAGGGATTGGGTGGCTTATAAACAGTGCAATTTATTTCCCACAGCTCTGGAGACTGGGAAGTCGAAGATCCTGATGTGTGGGTAGATCGGGTGTGTGCCGAGGGCCCGTTGCCATGTCCCTAGACAGCCATTTTCTTTCTGTGCCCTCACATGCTTCGAGGGCCGAGGGAGTTTTCTGGGGTGTCTTTGATAAGAGCTCTTCCTCTAAATACCATCACAGTAGGGGAAATAAGTTTTGCCATATGAATTTCAGGGGGACATAAGTATTTAGTCTATAGTAAAAATGTTAGAAAATAATAGCTAAATGAAATCTTGTTATGACACTTGTATCAATGAACAATGATTTTACCTCGTGCCTAAGAATTTCCCATGATACAATGAGAGAAGTACCTCATGAGTCATTAGATAAGTGGGCATTAGGATTGACCAGAAATAAGACCCAATTCCTAAAACAGCATTGTAAGTCATTACTGGGTCAACTACAATAATCACTACTCCCAAGATATGCCTGTTAAGGTGAAAATCAAATGTTCTATAGGCCAAAGGTGATTTGTTGCCGGAAGACCTAGGTTTGAGCATTAGCTATATGACCATAAACCTATTAATTCTTCTGTAAGATGAATATAAATCTTTTTTTAATTTAATTTTTTTTATTTTAGAGAGAGAGGAAGGGAAAGAGAGAGAAACATAGATTCATTGCTTCCCATATGTGCCCTGACCAAGGATTGAGCCCACAACCTGGGTATGTGCCCTGACTGGGAACTGAACTGGAACATTTTGGTGTACAGGACGACACTCCTACCAACTGAGCCACCCAGTCAGGGCAAGTAACACAGGCATTAACCTCACGGACTCATATTGTGAGGAGCAATGGGATTGTGAATGGAAGTTTTTAATAAATTGTTAGGTTGGGAAGTTCACACAGCAGAACTGGCCCGAGTTCTGACCACGGGATTGGGGGATGCGGTCTACTTTAAGCAATGGGATGCGGGCGATACAATTACAGAAGCAGAGGCTTTCTGAGGTCAGTCAAAGCTGGGTTGGAATTTTGGCTTTGACGCCTATTATTGTGGCCATTTTATCTTAAGCTCACTTTACCCATTCATAAAAATGCAAATGTAGCCCTGACCAATGTGGCTCGGTTGGTTGGATGTCATCTTGCAAAGCAAAAAGGTCATTGGTTCAATTCCTAGCCAAGACACATGCCTGGTTTGTACATTTGGTCCCCAGACTTGATATTTCTTTCCCTCTCTTTCTCCCTGCCTTCCCCTCTCTGAGAATAAAAAAAAAAATACTTTTTAAAATGCATATTTATACCTACCTGAGAGGCTATGAGAATTAGTGGAGATAGTTTCAAAAAGTATCAGCACTATGCCTAACAAGAGTAGGTTATCAACAAATGTTCTTTTCCCTTTCACTCTGAATTACAGTTGGCATCACAATTAGCATCTGGCGATAGAAGTGCCGCATGAGTCGTGCGGCATGTGGATGCTAATACGGTACACACTTCTGCCCAGAAACTATATGCTAAGACCTTGGGTCCATCTATTTCTTAAAACTCCAATAACATATATAAAGAAGAGAAATAAGTTTTCTAATTGTCTAGCTCAAAATTCAAAGAATGAATTGCGTGCCATTAAGGGTGGCTATCTGGCTTGGTTTTTAAAATGTTTGCTGCTCTTGAGAAGGAGATAGAAAAGAGAGGAGTTCAGTGGTATTAAAATGCTTCTTCAGCTTCATCCCCTTCCCTTCATTCAATAGAGTTGTTGTGGAAGGAAAATATGAATAAGAGATTATGAATAATTTAATGAAGATTGGAGGGAAGGAATTTTTTTATGTTTCTCAAAAATAATTTCTCATGCATTTCTAGAGAAGCAGCCATCTGTGCTGTGCTGATATTTGCTCCTTTCTGACCTTTGCCTCACTCAGGATGACAAAGCTCATGAATCGGCTTTTAAGAACTGTTTCCGTACTAGAGTATTTCGTCAACCGGAGCTGGGAATGGAGCACAAACAATACAGAAATGCTGATGTCGGAGCTGAGTCCCGAAGACCAGAGAGTAAGTACAACACTGCCTTAACCAACAGGGAAATCTTACTCACATGGAATTTGAAAGTATTTGATCTGGAAAGCTGATGAACAAAGTTTCAGTTATATACAGTTGGGTTGTTGTTTTTTTTTTTTTCACTAAGAAAATCAGTCAATGCTAACAACACAGTTGCAGGAAACAAGTTTCGGGCAGGTAGGCTCTTGGACTTCGGTTGGCTTCTCACTGCTGTTCTGCAGTCGTTTCATAATCTTACTCAGCTTCGATCCTTTGTTCACCCTCGCAGCTGTTAGCTTTTCAGCATTCTGTACCTCTTTTCCCCTAAGGGCCATAGCACATGGCTTTGTTGAAAAGTAATCGTGTTGCTCATAAACTCTCAGCCACTGTCCTTGTCATATCAAAACCACTGGTGCCTCTAAAGCTATATAGTTTCTTCCTATCTTTTAAAGCTAGCCTGTACTCTTTCTTCCGTCCCACCTGAGGCCTCCCTCCATCAGCATTGCCCTCTTGCCAGCTTTGCCAGTCTTACTCCCTGTAACGACTTCAGTGGTTCAGACTCGTATTTCTCAAAACAGGCCTTCACTTCATTGCTTAGCATCAGTGCCATTTATTTCTTTACACTAGCTTCTTGGCCATCACAAACAATAAATCTTTGCGTATTTCTGAAATTCACAAATACAGAAATCTTTTGTACTTTGTACATGCTCCTAGCTTTTCTGCTCAAGGAGTCATGAGTTTCCTGAACATGTCATTAGTTTTCAATTAGACTTTAACGTTTTCACTAATGTCTTTTTTTTTAAATTTTTATTTTATTTTTAGAGAGGGGAAGGGAGGGAGAAAGAGAGGGAGAGAAACAGCAATGCATGGTTGCCTCTCACATGGCCCTCATGGGGACCTGGCCCGCAACCCAGGCATGTGCCCTGACTGGGAATCGAACCGAGACTGCTTGGTTCCCAGCCCGCACTCAGTCCACTGAGCTACACCAGCCAGGGCACTAATGTCTTGATTGACATTTTTCAAATAAAAATTTTTTTAAAAAAGGATTTCTTGGGGTAACTCGTTCTTGACAGTATGTAGAAGAAACCAAGTCATCTTGAGAAGTAAATATTAGATAGGGAGCTAGCCTCACATGCCAGCTAAGGGTTTCACTTCTACATTCTGGCCTCAGAGAGCATGGTTCAAATCCAGGTCCTAGAATTTAGGTCATGGAACCTAAAGGTTATTTGCAAAGTCAAACACTACAGATGTTATATTGACAAGCTAAATGAGATTTAGAGGGATATTTTAACCAAAATCACGACTAAGTACCCATACAGTTAACATGAAATAGAGCTATTTTCATAAATATTTACATACCTTCACTAGACAGAATAATTCTAAGTACCTGTTTGAAATGCATGGATAATTGATCAAAGCAGCTTATTAAAAAAACCTTCAAGTTATTGTATATTGTTTTAAAAATTAGCTTCCAATGTTAGGTAGGCTTATCTTTATAGCATTTTCTCCACGGAGTTTACCCATCTAAATAATTCAAAAGGTAATAAGAGTTTCATTTTGACACTCTATTTTAACCTAAAATAGCTTAAAATTTCATGAAAAATTAAATCAGCAGTGGATTTCACATATACTTTCAAATTATCTTACCAAAGGCAGTAGTCCTAAGTACTTGGATTTAAACTCTGGTGTAGCTCAGCCTCCAGTGAGATTTGCTGTGTGGAACCAGGTTTCTATACTAGGGCTTCATTGAAATCTAACTTAGAAAAGTGAAATGGTAAAAAAGTAAAGGTCTCTGTTCGTATAGATGAATAAATAATATTGAGGTATTTAGTGATACTGTGGAAAAAGAACATATCCAAACAAAATGATTGATTACAGAATTACTTTTGGAATGCAATTCAGCTTTTGGACAAGTCTGTGAAGCCCTTTGTAACTTATCAACCTCATCTGCTTTCTTTGTTAATATGGAGCATTATCTCAAATATTTGAGATATCTTAAACATGTATAATAAACAAAACAGAAATAAAATAAAATTGAATTAAAATATGAAGTCAAGGATAAGAATGAAATAAATAGAATGTCTATGTGTGGTCTACAAGATCATACGTAAGCCAGTGCAGTTAAACAGTGAATTTGTTCTTGAGTTTTTGGTAGAAAAGTAAAAAGGAAAATATAGTTGAATGGTATTCTTTGTCTGAGAGGAGAAAATATACTAGTGTTCCAAGAAAAGCAAAGCTTTCCTTACCACTTAACTCTAAATGTTTTGAAGGGCTTCATTTAATAGATATTATAATGGATAATACTGTTAAAGCAAATACAAAATATAAATCCTCCTAAGCTATTCCTCAAGGCTTTGCTTCCCAAAGTTTGCCTTAATCTGCATAATGAAGTAGTGATACTGTAGGAAAGGGTGGTAGGACAAGGGGACACCCCCAAACTTAAGAGAAATGGAAAGAAAATGACACAACTTGTTTTGGCCCCTACCATCGTATTCCTATCACTTTTAAAAATAATTAATCTGCATTTCTTGAAATGAAACTACGTTTTACCAGACTAATACCAGTTCCTTAAATTTCACTCACAAGACTTCTTAAAGGTCAAATATTCGTGCTTGATCCTCATTTAAATATTGCTAAGCAAATGGTAATCCATATTATCACTGCCTTTGAAATAACAGCTCAAATAATCTCTTTTGAGGGGTAAAACCTAAGTGGTCTAAACTGATTGACACTCATTTACATAAAAGAAACTTCATTAAGTGAACAAAGTGATTGTCCACTTTGCAATTTTAGCAATCCATGCCTTTTTGCCTTTCAGGTATTCAACTTTGACGTGCGCCAGTTGAACTGGTTGGAATACATTGAAAATTACGTTCTAGGAGTTAAGAAGTATTTACTGAAAGAGGACATGGCGGGGGTCCCAGAAGCAAAGCAACACTTAAGAAGGTAAGTATAGTCAGTCACTTACTATTTATTGAGCACTTACTTTGTGTATCTGATCTTTATACCAGACATGGAATTTGAGTGGGAGAGAGGAGGAATTAACATTTTTGAAGCATTTACTACATTAACAGGTCATTCCCTGTGTACTATGCCTTGTGATATACTGTTTCCTTTAGACTTCAGAACACCCCTATGAGGAAGGTATTTCTGTTATCCAGTTTTTAATCAAAGAACTAGTTAGGCTCAAAGAAGGTAAGTAACTTACTTGTTCATGGTAACAAATGGTAAGTACAAGAGCCAGATTTGAACCCAAGCTTCCCTGATTCTTCTACCATGCCCTATCATAACATGACAAATATGGAAATGACCCCTGATAGTCTTATCATGTGATATAGGGAAAGGACACCCAACAGGAGACCTGATCACACTATTTAACATGGCAAACCACATAACCACTCTTCAAGTCCTTCAACTGCCTTAAATTTGTCCCTTAAAAGACAAAGAATTATAGCAGTCTGGTATAATTCTGGTAGAAGCAAAGGGTTTTTAATACAGACATGGTAAGAATGTAAAAGTAAATTGCAAACACAGTGGAACTCTGTTTAGTGGGCTAAGAACTCTAGGACACCCTCTAGTGAACAAGAACCAGTGAAGATTTGTTATACTGTAATATGACCAAAGTATATTTAAGAAAGATTGTTACTCTTGTTTGCAAGATAGGTTGGAAAGAGGTATGAGAAAGAGAAACTGTTCAGGGTAATAATGTAGAAATCTGATTATTGAGAAAAATATAAAAATTAAAGATATAAAATCAAAAGGTTATCAGGTCATATCTGTGTTTAATTATTTGCTTGTCACAGCCTGGAACAGACACTATCTGAAGTGTATGCTCCAGATAACATTAGTTGGGTACTTGGCACTATTTTAACTTTGGTTATATATTTCTGTTCCCCAGGCTCCGAAATATTCACTACCTCTTTAATACCGCCCTCTTCCTCATTGCCTGGCGCCTTCTCATTGCAAGATCTCAGATGGCTCGGAATGTCTGGCTCTTCATTGTGAGCTTCTGTTATAAATGTATCTCCTACTTTAGGGCATCCAGCACGCTCAAGGCCTAAGAATATCTGTCAGTCCTCATTTATCTGGAACCTCTCAGATACCTCTGAAAAGCAAACTGTGGTTCTCAAGATGAGGAAGTAACAAAGAATATGTAACCTCATTACCTGTCCAATGTGCTGACACGTATTCATCCCTATTTCTTAATTCTATGTTCTTTTTATTACAGTGAGAGAAGGAAAGTCATGTCCTATCCTATAATCATATATATTTTAGGAACAAATTTTTTCCTAACACTCTAGTCTATGTCCTTGAATAAAAAACACCAAAGTACAGCCCTATTTCTACACTTAGCATTTTTCTCCTTGAGAGGACTAGTTTCAACTAAAAAAAAAAAACATGGAAGAACACATGGTAGAAGCTGCATGATGCTTTAAAAAAAAAAAAAAGAGGCAGTTCGAACATTGGGACTATTCTGGTGGACCCAGTATAAAGGTTTAAAATCCGTATAAGTGGAAGAAAAACGGTCTCAACACCCTCTTAATGTCGTAATAGAAATACTGTAATTCTCCATGGAAAAGTCTGCTTCCTTTTTGTGTTATACCATGGAGTCCTGGTTGAGGGCTGGGGGAATTAGAAAAGTGGACTTACATTTAATATTTTTCTTAACTATATCCACTTCTGGAACCTAAAAAGAATTGAGGTGTAAATAATTATGTACAGAATGAGGGCTCAAGCATATTTGCATTGACTTGGTTTATGCTTTTAACTAAAAATCCTAATTTGAATTTGACAACTATTCTTTCTAAATCTTCTGAATTACTGATTTTCCTGATAACCTCTCAAGCATTTCCTTCTTCATCATCAAAGTCACCAAACCCCTTATATTCAAACTTGTTTCACTCAGGCCTCAGTGACAAACAGAGAGGAAGGTTCTAGACTGGAATCATATAAAAACCAGTCCCCTGATCTTTGCCACTGAGAAAAGCAAAATTTCAAAAATTTAAATGCTAGTTTTAGTCTTTTTCTATGAAATGGGGAAGATTACTCTTCTGTGATCACCGGGATTTGCTAGTACCTTGATCATCCAACTGTACAATGTACAGTAGGAGAGACATCATTAAGTGACTCCAAGTTTAGAGAATAGGTGTATTGTTTAAAAATATTTTGTGTAATGAAAATTAGTACTATATTTATTCTCAAATTCTGTATTAATAATATATCCCAACTTTCCTCATATTTGAGAAGTCAGTGTGTGATGGATTGTAGTATTTGATGCTAAAAACATGAACTATTATTCAAATATAATACCTGAGGCCTACACAATTAAAAATAATCACAACTACTGGAAAATTAAATGAGCATAGGATGTGAACAAGTTATGTTTACGCTCACTCTCTATAATACTTGGTAATACTTAGAAAGGCATGTTCAAGCAGCTGAAGTGTACAAGGCCTTGAGGGCAGCTTCTAGCATTACTTGAGAATTTCCTGAGCCCCTACAGGACATTTTGTGGGAACCCTTCTGGGCAATGTCTTTCCCAATCTCATCTAGGTTCTAGGAACTACTTTCCAGGGCAGACAACACAGCTCTGAAACAAAGCACCTGGTGATCTTCAGCTTGAGACGTCTATTTTTGAGTTACATTGATAAAGATACAAACTAGATATGGCAAAAATGAAATCAAGATATATAATTCAATGAGATTGGATAAAACATAAAAGTTCTAAAAATTTGTTATCTTTTGATTGTTTCACTAATTGAATAAATTTCACTGATCAAGTATTCATTTTGGCTTTTGATTAAATGAAAATTTGAATTAAAAATGTTTCTCTCTCTTCCTGTGTTTTATCTTTAACTGCTGACTACTGCAGATATCCATGCCACTGAGAAAAAAGGCTATAATTTTCCAAAGAACCTACCAGACTAATATAAATTAACACACAGGTACATAATGCTTCACTTTTTCTCACACCATGAATAGGGTTGCGTTTACATGCTGACGCGTGTTCTACCTGTGGCATTAAAGAAATGACATGAATAAAGTTCTCTTGTGATTAAGCAGTGAAAGTAGATAGGTGTCTGTATGAAAGAAATTACTTTAAATCAAGACCAATTAACAAGTATTTGAGTGCCTAAGTGCAATGAGAAAGAACCTTCTACTTTGGGAGGAAAGGGATGGCAAGTAACAGAAAGAAAAGGTACCTATGTTTAAAAAGAGGTTTCAGTAATTCCCATATTCTGTACTCACCAGATACCTGGTACAGTAACAAATACTACAGCCACCACCTAAGGCAACTGCCACTAGAGAAAGTTGAGGTAGATGGGCCCACGACTCAGAAGTACATTTCTCACAACTTTATACTCACGTAACATCATTTCCAGTAAACAATTTAAATAACTGACTGAGAATCTCAAGGTAAACAGACTGATCTGAGGGACTAATACCCAAATAGTGTGTTATCTCACAATGACCTTAACCAGTCAGCCTTAAGTTTCCAAAAACATCAGAATTTTCCAGAGTTCACAAGAATCGCATGCAAATTTCCACGTGGCTATTTTTCTAGAACTAAAAGTCTGATATTCTGGAAATAAGCAACTACCTATAGTAAAAAGTATGGTTGTTTCATATGCCCACACAAGGCTGTGGAAACATGTTCACTGCCTAGATTAGTTTTTTAAAATATATATATTTTAAAAGGTTAACAAAACTGGCAGTTGCTCATTTTCAGATATAATTTGCTTGTCAGAAGCTAGTACCCTGTGACGTGTAGCTACGTAAGGCAAAGGATGGGTAACTGAAATTGAGTTTAAATAGCCAGAAACAACTCTTCTGATACACAAATATTTTCAGTATGTCCATACTTTAGTATATATATAATCAATTAGCATAACTGCTTAAAAATAGAGACCAATTTATAAAATACTGATTACATGGTTTATCTAAGTTGTTGCTGAAGGTCTGCTTTAAGTACAATATGTAGCTGTCATTCCCCACATCTTCTCATTTTAAGTTTTACCTAAAATTAGACAATATGGCATAAATGAGTTATATTTTGAGGAGCTGTTAATTTAATTTCATTAGATAAACATTCATCTGAAAAGAATGAGTTTTACTTTGTCTTTTTAATCTGGATGCCTTTTCTTTCTTTTTCTGTCTACCTGCTTGGGTGAGAACTTCCAATGCCAGCTGAATGGAACGGCTGAGGGTGGGCATCCTTGTCTTGGTCCTGACCATAGGGGGAGAGCTTTGTTTTTGCCCCTGTTATATTAGCTGAGGGTTAATAAGCATCCGATACAATCTGGAGTTCCTAAAAAAAAAACTATTTAAATGTTTTGTTGATTATAATCTTCAACTCTACTGATTTATGGACTTGCATCAACTGTTCAATTTAAATCATGTATTTATATTTAACAAGAAAAAGTAAATCCAATCTCATAACTTAAATTATGAGATTGCTTCATCTGCAGCAAAAGCAAATATAACTGAGTGATATTTAAAGACTGCTATAGTTTTCCTGGGCCGGGGAAGTTCAAACATGAGGAACTGAGGCCTCACTGTGGACACGCGACTGTCGAAGGCAAAGACATTGCTTTGTGACGTGTCATTTCATTTAGCGTCCATACGCTCTAGACTGAGACACTAAATGAGTGTCAGAATCCCTAAATGAGGATTTTGTTCTTTTAAAACAAAACGCAAAAATTCAAGGCAGTTTGTTTCCTGCTCTTAAAATAATGCAGTGTTTTCATCACTAAAGAAATATTTCAAAAGGGGGAAAAAACTGTAAGGACCTAGTTGGATATTAATCCAGGCAGCAAGGTATGAGCAAATGGTGATCTCTCTGCTGACCAAGGGTGATCCCCTTTGGCTTACTGAAAGTTTGCTAGAGCTCTAAATACAAGGGAAGTACAGGTTAAAGGTCATGATGAAATTTGTAAAGTCCCAAGGCTCAGGTTTAAGTAAATTTTAAACACTAAAAAATATGCATCTTTTTTTTAAAAATGCATCTTGAATTCGGGTTCAAGATCCAAAGTTTTAAATTTTAAGGTAAGGAAGTTGCATGTAAAATTACTTTTTGGGACTAAATTACTAACCTAAGCTATAAAGACAGACTATATAATAATGCCTTCCCATAGCACCATTAAAAAGAGATCTTTTTTCTTTGTGAATTCCAAAGTTTGTATTAATTATAAATTTTGCTTGCATTTGTAAATTATAAAAATTTAGTGATTTGTATCATAAAATGTACATGAGAAAACTGTGATATTAATCACCTAAGTTGAAAATTAGAATTTTGTGACTCTAGTATTGAGTTAAGCTTTTCCCAAGAGGTAGTCTGAAGCATACAAATACTGCAGCATAAAATTATTCACCTAAATATTTCATCTCTTCTTATAGGCCAATGAATGCAAATACAGTTTAAAAAATTTTCATATAACTTGAGGTCTCAACTTTTAAAATATTTAGGTTGAAGTATATACATGTAGATACTATGAACAGCCTAATAAAATAAAAAGCAGGATTGAGTTAATAAAGTTTGATATCCTACTGAAGGCACCCCAGGCACCAGGCACAGTGCCTAATAGGAAGGTCGTTCAGCACAGTGCTCTCTGCAATTGAAAAAAAACACTTGGTGAGATCAAAACACTTAACAGATCTTAATGTACTCCCTCATCCATCATCCAAAGGGCTGGGCAGAATCTTACATATCGATTGCCAAAAATCTGACCTTTGCTATTTAAGGAATTTCAGCTGGAAACCTTTAACTTTTAAAATAAAAATCAATAGCAAAGCTGAATTTTGTTTTAAGAAATTTCTTTTGTAGTTTTAATGGGACAAATTTCATTAAAATTTCAATATGATACTTGGAAAACAAGAAAACAAAAATATTTGTAAGTACCAAAGTAATTTCTAAAATTCTTAAAGACACCTGTCATAATCCTAACACTAAGAAAATAATTCTAAATCATTTTTGTTTTTCCTTCCATAAAAAAAACCCCTGAAATTTGACTGAACTTTCTGACAAGCAGATTTACAAAACCAACATTCAGTCTAAAAATAGCTAAAATTCTAATTCTCTCCACCTGAAATTTCTTTTGAGACATGTTCTATTAGTTCCTAGTCTAACTTCACTAGAAATATCTGAAGAAATCAAAAATACATTGATTGTTTTGGAATTTTCTGGATTCAAATATCTTTCAAAGCATGCTCTGTCACCAGTCTTAATCAGTTAACTTTGTGGCTCTTAATGATAAAATGTGTATTTTAAACACTGATGCTTTTGTTATTTTCAGCAAAATATCATTTAATACACGCTTTACTGGAAAGCAGTGTTATCAGTATTTCTCCTCTTGTTACATTACTGTCCCAACTCTTTTCAAAAAACTTTTTTAACCTTCCAAAAAACCCATTTGAAAAACTGTAACTGTGTCAGCCTGTTCTCTGAAAACCGTGATTTTAAATCTAGTTTTTCAGTCTTGGCCTTGTTCCTTACCCCGAGTTTTTGTCTCCTCACTTCCCTAAGTGATTTAAGACATGGGGGTTGGTTAGTGATCCTTCTATTATTAAGTGTTACAAAAGGAAAACTGATGTTGGCACACACATTCCAAGTAAGTTTTTAATGGCACCTGAGTGACAGCCCCCTCTTCTTATTTTTAATCTTTTATAGTCTGAAAATTTTAAATCAAACCTTAAATAGTAAGAAAGCCAGAACAACACAATCTAATACACAATCAACCACATTTGGGACATCCTGAATGCAGATACTTCTTTCATCCAGTTTGACAGTTTAATGGACATCGTTTAATACGATAATCTCTCAGATACAACATCTTGTTTTCCTTAAATAGTTGCCTCACACTTCTATTTTATTTAAAGTTACCCTGTTGCCTACTCACCACAAAATGTATAAAATATTCTACTTTTCCCCTTTAATATTTTACAAACTGATAATTTTCATCATCAGTAGTGTATCTTTTTATTACTCACCCCCCACTCCAAAATATACCAACAATATAATGATATTAGGAAATTTAGCATGTTTTTAAAAAATGTGCTTTCTTTTCCCGGTATAAGTGCCCACTATACAATTTGTGAATGATGCTTCTGTTACATATTATAGCACCTACATACCTGCCCCTCTAAGAACTCACCTTAGTCTTCCATGACCCTGCCTTGAAAAGTTAACAAAGTCAATAGCCAGAGTTTAAAGAAAAGCAGTTACCTTCATAAAACCAAATTACTGGATAAACGTTCTTGTCATTATGGCTTAACATTAATATGGCTACAGCACGTAAGCCCATCCCTGTTTGCCTCTATTAACAATGTGGCCTGATCACAACTTGTTAAAGTCTAGACTAGTTTTCCATATGTTTTACATATTTTATTCTGACACGGTATTTTAAAAACAAGAGGACGCAGACATTAGCACTATTAATGCCTTTTTCTTTAGACGTGGTTTGACTTCATTCCTTCAGGTCTTCAAGGTCTGATTTAGAAACAGCCCATTTGCTATGAAAATATGAGGAAGGGTCATCTTCAAAGCAATATTCCAGTTGGGCTTCTTTACTGATTAGCTGCATAATTTCTTCTAGGACATTTGTAACAGACACAACATATACAGGATTTCAGTTTCGGTTTCCTTTTTTTTTCTAGGTATGAATCCTGCTTCTTATTCATATTGTTTTTCTTTTGAATATATTGCACAATATTTTCTTATTAAAAAAAGGTTTTATATCTCAGGCAAAAAGTTTTTCTCCTTCATTTGGGAGGTGCTAATGTGTATTATTTTCTAAAAGAGGTAAGTGGTTGTTTGTGTGGCCATCCTCAAAGGGGACCTAAGGAGAAAGAGATCAGAGCATCAGTTTTATTCCTTACGCTATTTCCTCTAAACACAATGCTTTATTTGGGGCCATTTTGGGGGGAGGGGGCACCCCCCAAAAACTATTTAGATTTAACAATGGTATTGTGAGTTGGAGATCAGTACCATTTATTCTACACCACTTACAGAGCTGACGGGTTTGTGGGATCCAAGTCTGAAACGACAGTAAATTATTTCAACTATAAATTTTCCAATTCCATGTAACATGCCTGTAATAAAAATGTTTTAATTAAATTATGCTTTTAATGAAATTATTTCTTAAATTGCTATGTAATATAAAACTACACTAATTATAATAGAATTAAGGAAGGAAATAAAGCAGTTTGCTTTACTCCCACAGTTAAAAATAACAAGACAGTTAAATTAATTTCTTTTCAAAAGTATAAGACCAAGTAATTCATGATCTTTTCAAAGCAATCTCTTCAACGGTACTTAATAATCTCAAACCCACATAATTTTGAAAAATAAATAATATCAGCACCACAAATGTAAATGCATTTAAATGAAACAGTGACAAAGAAAAGCTAATCATTCACCTAAAAAATATAATTAACAGTATATAAACTACCCAGCTCCATGTAATATTGAATAGGTATTGGGGAAAAGAAGGAACTATTTCCTGTTTTATCTATTGTATGTAATTCTCAAATTTTCAAGATTATAATTCTCCAAGTTATCATTTTTGAGAGAACTCCATAATCTTAGGGCAAAACAGCCAAAATCATAAAAACACCGACTGAACTATCATAGTTTAAACTACCATGATATATGATTTTATATATTGTACAGTTAAAAATACTTTAAGTGAATAAAAAAATTTACATTCAAGTGTCTACTATTTCTAAGTGTCATTTATTTCTAAGTATTTTCTTATTTAATCCTACAACACACTTGCAAATTAGAAACCATCATTCCCTTCTTTATAAATGAAAAAACAACTTCAGAAAGGGTAGGCAATCTACAGGAGGCAACCACTACATATATGGCAGGACTTGGACTCATGCCTGCGGTCATTCTAGCTCACTAAGTCACCTCCCTTAAATCGCTGAATGCAGTAAACTTAGTTATGTTAATGCTTACTCAATTAATTTTGGACGTTTGGAATGAAGTCTTAAAGTGTTAAGTTCTTCATTTTATCAAAACATGAAAGTGTGCATATTTCTTGCTCCTTTTAAGTAAAAGCATCTTAACTTCAGTGTCAGCATCACTTTTAGAAATTAGACCAAAAATAAGGAATGAATCTTTACCTGTTGTTGAAAAGATTCCTCCAATGATACCACAGAGTCTTACAAAAAACTGCCAGAATGGCATATGCTCTTCAGTAACTGTCACCATAAGAGAACTGAGATCATATTTCATAAATATCCCCGAGACTCCATGGCTGCCCGCAGCATGGTTAACAACACGCTCCTGGAAGGAAGGCAGAAGGAGGAGAAAGACAGGACTCATGTCATCTGGGCACTTACTCTGATAATCAACATGATGCCCTACACCTGTACTGCATGAGAGACACCCAAACCTTTGCACAAATTGTCCTACTAGATTAAAATCTTAAAACAATCAAATTATTGTGTTTTCTTTCTGTTGTTAGATTTTGAAGCAATCAGGAGAACAGAGTCATTCTTTCCTATTTTCTCTAAAAGATCACTTTACATACAAGTTTTCTATTGAGTGCAAGAGCTTACAACTGTATGGCACATTCTTCATGGACAAAATCGACAAAACAAGTTTATATTTTAACATATTTTTATATTTGCTAAGAATTTACAAAATAATATTTACTACCTGTTATTTAAATGACAAATTACATATGCCATTTACTACCTGACATACTTTTTATATTTATTTGCTAAGAATTTACAAAATAATATTTACTACCTGACTTAAATACTTTAAGTCTCTATTGTTCACTTTAAGCTACATGAGATATAGCACAGGAAGAAAATATTGCATTAATTTGAAAGATACCAATATTTGAGTTACTGGTTCAGTGTTCCAAGAAATTTTTTTTCTTTAAAGAAATGTAACTAAAATTATAAACCTACCTCAGTGTGCACACTGAGAAAGTAATTCTATTTCATTCCATTCTGTTTACAATTTCAAAAATCAAATTTGCAAATTTTCTAATAAATTTCTATTACAGCTCAAAACAACCATGCTACCTAAGTGGTGTGCTATGACTTTTATGTGAGACCTACCTATTTTGGCCAAGCTGTAACTAAATTGCAAGTTTTAGAATAAAACAGTTTTATGTGGACCTTACAAAACCCCTTCCCCTTTTAACACAACAGAGTCTTATAAAGCCATTGTTCAAGTTTCCAATAAAGTGACTTCATCTTAAAGCTCTGATATGTCCGACCATGCCAAAACTGTAAATATACTGTTACCACCTACATGGATTAAAGCTGTTTCAGGGATCAGAGTGTCCACGTAACAAAAGACTAGTAATGATTTCCTTTGGGGTGCAGGACCAGTGAAGGTCAGTTCTTCCCATTTCTGTCCCCCTCATGCTCCACTTTACCAACTCCAGTTACTCCTTTTTTTTTTTAAAGTGCAACTCAATTATTTTAGTCACCTTATCAGCACAAACCCCACAATGGTCAAACGCTCTGGGATTCTATTTTTTAAATTTAATTTTGTTACTTAAAATACATTATGAAGATAATGCTATAATTTCGTATCAGCATATGGATATCTTTTTCTCTCTTTTTAAGAAACTACACGTTCCTCGTTTCTGTGGATGTACCACACAATGAAGAGTCTCATACACACATCATTTTTGTATTTTTTTAACTTTCTCTTTGCATTTAACTTCTAGAAGAAGGATTGCTGAGTCAAAGCATAAATGCATATGCCATTCTGTACATACTACCAAACTCCCTTCCACAGAGACTATGCCATTTTGCATTCCCATAGCAATCAATGCACGTGTGCCTGTTTTTCCAAAAGCCTTGCCACTGTGTACACTGATGTTCAGGTGGTGCCAATCTCAGTGAGAAATGGTATCTTCCGACCCCTACAGCAATGGAGAAAAGCACCAAATACACTTGCACACACTTGACCTAGTCTCTGTGTGTATAAACACACACACACACACACACACACACAGTTACACATACTTTATTTTTTCCCTCGACCCATGTAAAGAGTTATAAACACATGACATTTCACTCCTAAAATCTTCAATATTTAATCTCCTTACGATAGGGAAATTCTACAATTATGGAGGACATAGCCATCACAAATTATAAGACCATTAAAAGAAAACTCTATATTGAGGAAAGCAAATTTTTTAAGCACTTAAATTTTACCTTAGAATTCTTTAGAATAATAGTATTTGAATATTCACCATGCTTAAACATGTAAGAAAACATGACCCCAGAATAGATGAGAAGTGTTAAACCATGCAATTCCAGAAGTCTGATCCTGTCATATTTATTTATAAGGCCACTCCACCCTGAGATTGCAGAACATTTGTCCTCTCAAATAGACAAATACAAGGCACAAGTTAGAAAGCCAAACCCTCAAAATCTGTTATTTGAGCCACAATAATCACACATGCCTATGTGAGATACATTAATTAAAAAATAAATAACAAATACCTAAGTCAGAAAATCTGCTGGCAAATAAGAAAATTGCAGCCCTGACTGGTGTGGCTCAGTGGAATGAGTGCCAGCCTGCGGACCAAAGGGCCACTGGTTTGATTCCCAGTCAGGGCGCATGCTTGGGTTGTGGGCTGGGTTCCCCATAGGGGGTGCACGAGAGGCAACCACATATCGATGTTTCTCTCCCTTTCTCTCTCCTTTTCCCTCTCTCTAAAAATAAATATATAAAATCTTAAAAAAAACCCTGCTAATACCAATACATGAGTAAACATTATAAAATTAAGATATTAATAAAATAATACCATCACAGTTTAATAATTTACACTTAATACAAAACCTTTGATTTAAAAAATCTACTTCTTTATTTGCTCTAGAACATACTAACACCTATTTCTGATATTTTATTATCTTAAATAAAATGTTAATGCATTTCAAAATTCCCACAAATTTTATGAGGGGGAGGACACCAACTGAAACTACAACCGTATTTTGTAACAGGAGAAGCATAAAATGCTTCCAAAAAAAACATCATCAGTTGGATTTAACTTACCCTTTCTGTCACAGAAAACTGATGGGTATCTGCTGAAATTTTATATGTATGTAGTTTTGTTGGCACAACTGTAATAAAATACTGGAACATGCGGTTGTCTAGAATAAAAACAAAATGTGGTTTTTTTCCCCCATCAATCCAATAGCAACTAAACTACTGCCAAATATATCCTCCTTCTATTAAACACGCTTAACCTGAAATTTAATGCCACTTATGATTTAATGTCTCAAAAAATAGTTTTAAAATAATAAATGAAATCAATATAATCCTTGATAAAACAAGTTCTCAGTAATCATAAGTCACATACATACATACACATCTTTTATATTTAAAAAGATGAACTAGTCACTTAGATACCTTTATAGTCATTATTATCCTTATATCAAATATGGAAATAAAAGTAGCATTCCCTTATAGTACAGAAACTTTTAATAATAAAGTTACAATACTATAATCATTGCATGACACATTTTTAGTTTATACTGATATCTTAAGATAGGTAAATAAACCAAAGTTGAATTAGCTGGTTTTTGGATAAATATATAAGGAATTGATACCACAGCAGAAAGATATATAAAGAAACTTCTCAGTGATGGTCTGAGGGTTATTGTGTAATCAAAAAAGATCATATTTATATAGTCATCAAGCATTTTAGGTTAATTCAAGTCATAAATACCAGTTTATTATCAATTATTAACTTTAAATAATCAACAGTTCATATAATACAAGACATTAACTCTCTAGGTCTGTCTTGTAAAAAATTTAGAATTAAATATGTTATAATTTCCAGTAGATAAGTAATAGTGCCTCATTATGTTTGACCTGCAAACAAGTGTACTTCACACCACATGGCAATAACTGTCTATGAAAACTATCTGCATGAATAAAATGTATTGATTTTAAACATAGAGTTTGATACATTTTAACAAATGCACTCATCTATATGATCACCACCACTATGAAAATATAAAACATTCTGATCACATTAAAAAGTTCCTTTGCACTCCTCTGTGGTCGATCCCTTCTCTCTCTCTGGCCCTGGGCAACCACTGACTGCCTCCTATTGTCACAGATTAGTTTTGCCTATTGTAGAATTTCATATAAATGGAAGCATATATTGTATGCCTATTTTTTCTTTCTCAGCATGAATAAATTTTTATTTCTAAAAATCCATTTTCTCTCCTCTTAGCTCAGTGTAATTCTGAATAGGGGAGGGAAGGGTAAAAGTAGGTAGGAGGGAGAGAGGTATGCATAATGGTTTCTTCACACACTAGCATTAAACAAGTTTCTAACATAATAAACCAAACCCTGTTTCAACTTCACCACTTATTTCTCTTACAACTTGTACCAGTGTAACTTTCAAAACCAGTTCTCCCATTACCAGTGGAGAAATAGTATCTTCTAACTAATGATTATTTTTTGACCAGTTCTCCCATTGCTAATTTCAACTTAATATCCTAAATATTATCACAGACGATGTTAGGGTGAAAGGGTGTCAACTTTGTCTACCACCAGTAGATGGCATATCAACTGTGGATGGTTTTCAGTTTCATCCTTTCAGTTGTTCTTTGATGTAAGGTGAGTTGCTCAATCTGTGCTTAGTTCTAGGTGTTTTACAAATAAACTCTATTATGCCACAGACAAAAAAAGCAAGCTAAAAATGCTAGGGAAGGTGTTTAGGTAGTAAGTATTTATGAAAAAAAATGACATTGAGAGGGGTGAGGCAACAACCAATGGCGTACATAGGGGAGGGGTAATTAGACTATGGGTGGGTAAAAATGAAGGACAAAGGAAATCTCTCACCGTAAGCGAGGAGTAAAGTGTCACTGCAATAAATAACAAACAAGGGTCAAAGAAATAGGACAGGAAAAATTGGAAACCTTTAACCTGTGGCCAACTACTGAAGGTCTATTTGTATGATGTTAATTCAAGAGAAGACTATATCTTTGTTAAATAACTTAATTGCCAGGCTGGGCAGAGGCGGGGGTGGGGAGGTGTGGAAAATGCAGTTGAATGACAATTTGTTGCAAGCCACAAAATGTTCCAAAGGTTTCAGATCTGTCAAAATCTGCATGATTTTAAATATGTAACTGCTAAGTAATCTCCTCAAAACTTCTGGAGAACATCGAGGAGGAGGTAGTTATCTTAACACAACAGATTTGTAATGCTGATTTGTTTTTTCTGTTTTGGAAAAAGAAGACCAACAGAACATATGTTAGGAAAAAGAGTATACCTGCTTTAAAGCTTTGAATAACTTACTTACACTCGTCTGGTGGCGTTTTATAACAAAATCCTAAATACCTACTAGTCTTTGAATTTAGGAACAAGTGGACAAAAATGAGCCTTTTGAAAATTAATCTGTTTATATTTAGTGCCACTTCTGTACAGAAATTTATAATTCATTTTAGCATCTTGAAACAAAGTATTAACCAACACATTTTCAAATGAGCATCTCTTAAGTAATATTTAATACATGGTGGTGTAGAATGAACATATACTTAAATTAAAGATGTAATTATAATGAATACAGTTTATAATTTCTATTCACATTAATGAATTCAGTACACTTAAGTTTCCTTAAGCGAAAAAATTCTCGTACAAACATAACATCTGATTATGAGACTATGCTAAAAGAGTAAAATACTGAAAAGAATATTAATAAATCTGTTTGAATTCATAAAAACAAAATCTTTAATTCCAGTTTTACAAAGGCTAGAATTCCTACTAGCACAGGAAGCTTTAGACATCCTTAAAAGGTCTGACAGATGGGACATGTCACACAATATTACTATTTAAGAAGAGGAAAGCAACAACACCCATCATGAAGGTCAAGAATAGATTATTTGCTAAAAAAGTAATAATAATAATAATAATAACCCACCCATATTTTGAAAAAACTGGTATTTTAAGTGGAATAGAAGGTTAAAACAAAGTAAAAGGTATCTCTGCTATGACGCACAACTTCTATCTGCGTTAATAAGCAAACCACTCTGGAATAACTCTAGGTTTCTGATGTTTGCAAAGTTCTCCAAAGAGGTTTCCAAAATGGTAAATATACATTTTAGAACTTTGAACCTATACAAACAAGGAAATTCTTCTTGGAATGTCGAAACTTTCTTTTATTCTAATTCTTTCTTTGGGGAACACAGACAAGCAGTTCCGCCGTACTGACACGTCCACCTTTCACATACTGAGAGTTTTAAGTGCTGCTCCTTCTCTGGCCTACATTCAACTCCAGTTTCTTACTCTGTTCTATGAATTTTTTAAACATTTAAATTTTATCCACTACTAGGGCAAACTCTCTCCACACACATCTCCAATTAAAGGTTATCAAGCACTTAAACTACTTAAACATTTATCTGTTTGTTACAGATAGGGGGTTAAGAAGAGGATTAAAAATATATTAACATTAAAACACAAAAACACTGCCTACACACAAATTTCAACAGTAAATATTAAACACTTACGATCTGCAGCAATTTTTTCCGTTCCATCCAGAGGATTAACAATGCCTGGAACAAGCTCTCCAAAAGACAGATGATCTATTCTGTGAGAGAAGTTGTACGCTGAGGCAAAAAAAAAAAAAAGCAATAGGTAAATTATGATTCAAAACACATATTTTACATGGGTTCACATTCTTATCTACTTTCAGATGAAAACATCTAAAATCTGAAAATATAATAATATAGTATTTAAAACTGCATTAATTTTGAGGAAAATGCATATAAATATGTGGAAATTAAATGTGTGTAAGTAAATTCTGATAAAATGCTCTATCTCAAATTTCATGATTACATACAAATTAAGGTCTAAGAAACAATATTACATACAATCCTGATAACCTAAAAAGTAAGTCTTTCTTGGTTCAAATCATCACATAACAATAGGATTGTGTTGTCAAAACAGGGATGATACCAATGAACCCAAATATTTTGGATCAGGTATATTTTTAATACACTGTTAAATGGGACCAAGGTTTTCTTGACCAAATACACTGCTGAATTTTTATGGAATTTATTACTTGTTTTTATTCTCGAAAGCAGACTTTAAAAACTAAGTTTTATGACAATCATTACAAAAACTAACTTGAATACTTTATACGTATATGTGTATGTATCCATACTTAGATTTACGTATTTCCTTCACTATCCATAAAGATTAGCAGAAATGTGTACAAAGTGATATAAGGCACACTAAGGCTCTCCTCCCTAACCGTGGCGACCTCTGAGCCATGACTAAACAGAAATACAGGTAGCTTAAAGACAAGAGAAAATGGATTAGAGCCAACACATTTATTATTTACTTTCTCCAACAGTTATCTGCTTTCAAACAGCCCACTTTCAAAGCCCTACCTTGCACCTGTGCTAAAAATTTAAAAAAAAAAAAAAAAAAAAAAACTTTTTCAAGGACATCTTGATGGAAAAAAATCTCAGAAACTGCTTACAGTCATGGTTGACAAGTGCTGCCAAATGTGCATGACCTCGAGGATGTGGAATTGCCCTGAAAGGAGGAAAAAAGATTAAAGTAATAACATTCAAATATATAACTAATTAAAATCTGAAAAGGGATCTTTCCTAAGTCATATAATTTTCTTCATATAAAATAATACAAGAACATACTTGGCCTATGGTTTAAGTAGGTAAGTCTACTCATTTCAGCGACATTGTAAACTGAGGGTTGGCAAACTTTCTGTAAAGAGCCAGAGAGTAAATACTTTAGGATTTGTGGGCCAAGATGAAAAATTAAAGTCAGTATGTAGTTAGGTACATAAATAAATTTTCACAAACTTCAAATGAGTGTGACTACGGTCTAGTAAAACTTTATTTTGGATCCTGAAATTTGAATTTCATATATTTTTCGTGTGCCATGACATATTATTCCATGTAAATTTCAGTGAAGGGAAAGCTGCTGAACATTGGACAGCACTGAGGGGAGGCATTTTCAATTGCCACAATTATTGGGGAGGAGTTCTACCGGCATTTAGTGGCTAGCAGCCAGAGAAGCAAGGGATCCTGCCAAGGCAATGACAGTCTCACACAAAATAATAATATCCCACATCTTGCATGACTTCCAAACATTCTGAGTGGTACTATGTAAGTGAAAAACTTACATATAATAATCTGAGTCTAGAACTTAACTCCATTTATCTATACAAAGTAATTTGTTGCAATTTCCATATACACTAAATTTCCCAGGAAACAGAGGCAATGTTATATTTTGTTTTGTTCACAGTATTACAGAGTTGTTCCTTACTTCAGAATATCACCTCATCAACAGAGATACCATTCATGACACTTGAGTGGCCAACCTATCTGTTTCAGTCTGCACTTGCAGCTGTTGCAATGATTCTTCACTTAAGTGGCAAGCTTCTGCCTACTTCATTACTTTATCTAATGTAGCCATGATCAAGGATTTGCATACTGAAATAGTTCTCCTTTATAATACAGTTGAGAATAATTCTGTGCCTGAGAGGTAAAGTGAGATATATTTTTTTTAAAAATCAATATTGAACTTGGCAAATCTAGTACCAGATTATTAGGAGTGGTTTACAGGATACTTCAGAGGTGATAAGGATAAGATGCAAACTAAATGTTTTTCCACCTGGCTCTCTTATTGCTGGCATGAGTTATCACATGAAGAGAGAAGTGAAACTGGGAACAAAGGCCATAATGTGGAGGTTCATAGGCTCATACAGTATTTGTTAAAGTTTCCCTCTTTCAGTTAGACTTGGAGTAGGATATTGCTTGTATCCAAAGATGTAATTAAATCTTAAATTTCTCTGAGCCAAGTATTATCTGCCTGCATGATACCCAAACATTCTAAGATTCCCAGATACAGATGGGAAATGGAGACAATGGGTTCTGGCAACAGTAACAAAACAACAAAAAATGAATGTTAAAAAGAGTGGGACAACAAAGAAATGTGTGATATGATCCATGTAAAACACTGAAATAATTTTCATAGAAATCTAATGCTCGCTCTCTCTCTATATAATCATCTACCTTACAACTTTCCCCTCAGTGTGGATGCCCTTATCTCCTTTATATATAAAATTGCTAATGATCCACTAGTTTGGACACGCTTAAGGTCTTCCTCAATAAAGCCTCTGCTGACACGCAGAGTAGGTCAGCTACCTCGTTATGCAGTTTCCTATCAGCTGTACCTCTCCTTTAGAGCTTCAATACAACTATAATTAAATAGTTTCTAGTGCAATTCACTGCTTAAAGTTTAGATTCTCTCAGACTGTCAGTACCAAAAAGACAAACACCTTTCGCTTTTTCTTACTCTTTCATCCTTGGTACTTTGTACATACCAAACAGTCAAAAAATGTCTCTTACAATGAAGAACTGTTTAGTCCTGCAACTCAGGATGAAAGAGAAGGAAGGGGGGCAGGATCAGAGAATCTATTTATTCATTCAGAAATTTATCAAATATTCATTGTGTAACAGTTTCTGTGCTGGGTACTGCTTATGAAGGTAGATGGTTTAATATTTTTCCTTAACTTTTACCTAATTTACCTTTTTCCTAGACACTACTAATTGCTAACTATATTGAAATACTTGTCTTAAATTAGTCAGGGTTATATTTTCGTAATGATCAGCAAACAGAAGAACCAAACAAAAACCTAATGCCATCCAAACAAAATGAACAAAATAATGAAATATTTAGGTAAGAGCTTTCAAGCTACTAAAACTTGGTTAGTGGGTTTTAATTCATATTTACCTACAGCTCATTTACTTTAACATATACAATATGAAATGAGTATTTAACTTTTGTTTTGAAGTAGTGTTTAAAGTCAATAGTCTTTTCTACTCTGCGTTTAAAGTCCAGAACAGCAGTCTCAAGACGTCAAAAATACAGATACAAAACATTTTACACAGTCCTTTAGTATTCTTATATTATTTTAGCCAAGAATTTACTTTTAACAAGGTACCAACTTGTCTAAAGTATTTTCAGTAGGTGAAAAGAACATACTTGCCCACAGTAATGTGAAAATTCCCCGCTACTTTATTGACATAGAGATGACCGTGAATTCTGCAAGCATCTGGAGGCTGTGATGAATCATCTTCCCTATTACAACAGGATATGTTAGGGTTACTTACAGCATGTTCAATATTGTCATCAATATTGATCTGTAAAGATTAATTTCAGGTAATGTTCTAAATATCAGAAGTAGAAGTTTTTTGAAGTCTCTACATTTATTTAAAAAAGAATGTATCTAAAAAAATGGAAAAAATTATATAATCATCACACATATATTACATTTACATAAATCTAAAATTCCATGGTTCTTCAAATCTAACCAAAGGACGAAGTCCCATGATAGAAAACAAGACTACAGGTAAAGAATAATTCCAACAAAGACACATTTTCATCATCTGTTTTTGGCATTCTAGGGAACAAGGGAGGCCAGGAATAGGAATGAGGTAAGGGAAAGGCACGCCATCTAGGTTCAAATAGACAATGACACTTTCTTCCTAAGCAAATGTGAAACCTGTGTACAGTTTTAAACTTAAGTGAGCATTTTCATTATTATGGCATTTCCAAATATCAGCTATTCTAATCTATAAAAGAAAAAAAAAAAGCCCTGGCTGGTGTAGCTCAGTGGATTGAGCGTGGGCTGTAAACCAAAGGGTCACTGGTTCAATTCCTAGTCAGGGCACATCCCTGGGTTGCAAGCCAGATCCCCAGGGGGGCCACGCGAGATGCAAGCACACACTGATGTTTCTCCCCATCTCTTTCTCTCCCCATTCCCTCCTGTCTAAAAATAAATAAAAAAATCTTTAAAAAAAAGAAAAAGAAAAAAAACACAAAATTCCTAATCAAAATTTATACATCATCATAGTGGGAAATGCAATTAATTTGTTCTTAAGGCATAAAATAATTTTATATGGAGGTATAACAAAAACATATAAAAGAGGAAAATTAAATGAAAATGAAATACAGTGAAGTCTGAACAACATGAGTATTAGGGGTGCTGAAATCCACATATAACTTTTGACTCTACCAAAACTTTACAGTTTCCTTTGGTATGTGTAGGGGATTGGTGTTTGGACTCAGGGATACCAAAATTCACAATGCTCATGTCCCCTACATAAAATGACACAGATCATTGCATATGGTGGGCTCTCTACCTGCAGATTACCAACTCCGGATGAGAAACAGTACTGGCAGTTTTTGAAATCAATCTGTATATAAGTGGACCTGAGTAGTTCAAACTCATGTTGTTCAAGGATCAACTACAACATATTTGTAATAATCCTGATCAATATCACAGGCTATATACATTTAAGAGTAAAAAAAAAATCTTCATCAAACAGAATGATTACATTTTCCTGAGGAATATGAGATTTGGATAACTAAAGCAATATTAAAATTTTGTCAAAGCACGTTCGTAATAAATAGTTGCACATTTAAAACATACATCTCACCTTGGTGGAAGTGCTGTTGAACTTTTAAAAGCACTTTTAAATAACACATCTTGAAGTGAATGTTCTTCTTGCAGTCTACTCTGAATCAGTTGCAGCATCCTAAACATAACACAAACAAGCAACAGTTTATAAATACGGTAAGGTACACAAAGCCAACCCTTAAAAAAAATAACAATAATTTGATGACTTGGTTAAGCCATACATTTATTATTTCAGGACTTTATTCTAAAATAAAATACTAAGTTTTTTTGGCCATTTTCCTTGAAAGAAGAAAGAGTTGAGGTAGGGGGCTACACATCTAATAGCTAGGCTCCATAATAAACCTGCCTGACGCCATCAATAATAGACATGCTCATCTGAATATCTAAATTCATCTTTCATGCACGCATGAAGTAATTACAAAATTCTTACTTTTTGTACAGCATTGAATAAAGCCTTACAGATATTAAAAAAAGAAAAACGATAAATAAGGGACCACACAATAGGTCTGAAAGACTTAAAATAGAAGATTCTGGCACATGAAGCCACAGCACCAGCATCCAATTCTCATTACGAATCAAGACACAGTGCCATTTAACATTACCTAGTGACTACTTTTCTGAAGAAACCTGAACTTTATTCTATGATAAGACCATTCTAAACAAAATATTATATTCTACCTACATTTTATGAAAATAATATAAGCATATAAGGCAGAGGATTATAGAAAACAAAGTATCTATTTTCTTTTTAAATATACCTAGCCACAAAAATTAGCTGTTTGAGGGTTTTTTAAACAAAATTCTTATGCCCACAATAACTTATTAAATTACTTACTCTAAACAACACCACCAAAAATAAAAGCCTTTCCTCTAATACTTCTACCTTTGGACCATATTAGCTCCTAACATTTTTGGCAATAACTGTATTATCAGACATAATGCTATTTTACCTTCTTTAGTTCCATGTCTTTGGGTAACTAACATCCAAAGTCATGTGTATTAAAGTTCAAGCTCAGCAATTATAAAAATTATACATAAAGGAAGAGGAATGAATAGACAAAACACAGAGTACATTTAGGGAAGTGAAACTATTCAACAGGTACTGCAATAGTGGATACACGTCATTATACATTTGTCAAAACTCACAGAATATATAACCCCAAGAGTGACCCCTAATACAAACTATGGACTTTGAACAATAATGATGTGGTAATGTAGGTTCAAAGATTGCATGAAATGGACCATTGCAGCGTTAGATGTGTGTAATGGTGAAGGCTGTGCAAACGTGTGCAGTTTTCACTCAATTTTGCTGTAAACCAAAAACTACTCTAAAAAATAAGATTTTTAAATAAAACTTTAGAAAATTATAAACAAATACAGGCAATTAAAAAAGGAAGCAAATGTGGAACTCCCAGCCAACATGGAGGTGTAGGTAGACACACTGTGCCTCCTCACACAACCAAAAGAGGAAAAACAACAATTTAAAAAACAAAAACAGCCAGATCTGACAGAAAACTGAACTGAGTGGAAGTCCAACCACCAAGGAGTTAAAGAAGACACGTTCATCCAGACCGGTAAGTGAGGCGGAGCCGGGTGGAGAGCACTCGGTGAGACGCCCGGAGAGGCCTGTGGCGGGCGCGCCTGGCCAAAACGCGGCAGGCGCACTCGGTGAAACAGGGGCTGAGACTGGTGGACTGGGCGGTCCCTCATTCTCACGCAGATAAACCAGGAGGAAAAGCTGGGGAGCGGAACAGACCGCATGACCCACCAACACAGGGAAATAAAGCCTCAAACCACCAACTGAATACACCTGTGGGGGTTGAGGCGGCAGTGGGAGGGACTCCCGGCCTCACAGGAGAGTTCATTGGGGAGACCCACAGGGACTTGGAACTGTGCAGGCCCATCCACTCACCCCGGAGCCAGCAAAGAGGGCCCAACTTGCTTGCAGGTAGCTGGGGAAGTGCGGAGAACAGAGCAAGCGCCATTGTCCTCTCAGGCCCCGCCCCCACAGACAGCGTCACAACACAACGACGTGGGTTACCCTGCCCCCACAGGCTGCATCACAACACAGTGACATGGGTTGTCCCACCCTGGTGAACATCTAAGGCTCTGCCCCTTAAAGTAACAGGCTCGCCGAGAAAAAAAAAATGGCCCAAATGAAAGAACACATCAAAGCTCCAGAAAAAATAAAACTAAGCGACGAAAAGGTAGCCAACCTATCAGATGCACAGTTCAAAGCACTGGTAATCAGGATGCTCACAGGATTCGAAGAAAGATTGTCGCAGTTACTTGAACAAATGAAGGATAATATAAAGGAAATGAGGGAAAATCTGCAGGGAACAAATAGGGATGAGAAGGAAACTGGGACTCAAATCAACGAAGTGGACCAGCAGAAAGAAAAAAACATCCAACCCGAAAAGAATGAAGAAACAAGAATTCAAAAAACTTAGGAGAGGCTTAGGAACCTCCAGGACATCTTTAGGGGTGCCAGAAGGAGAAGAGGAAGACCAAGGGATTGAAAACTTATTTGAACAAATAATGATGGAGAACTTCCCCAAACTGGTGAAGAAAATAGATTTTCAGGAAGTCCAGGAAGCTCAGAGAGTCCCAAAGAAGTTGGACCCAAAGAGGAACACACCAAGACACATCATAATTACATTACCCAAGATTAAAAATAAGGAGAGAATCTTAGAAGCAGCAAGACAAAAGGAGACGGTTACCTACAAAGGAATTCCCATAAGACTGTCAGCTGATTTCTCAAAAGAGACTTTGCAGGCAAGAAGGGGCTGGAGAGAAGTATTCCAAGTCACGAAAGACAAGGACCTACATCCAAGAATATTCTATCCAGCAAAGCTTTCATTTAGAATGGAAGGGCAGATAAAGTGCTTCTCAGATAAGGTCAAGTTCAAGGTGTTCATCATCACCCAGCCTTTATTATATGAAATGTTAAAGGGATTTATATAAGGCATGGAGGGATATCAACAGGGGAGTGGTTGGGGGAGAGAGGGGGGAAAGGGACAGAGAATAAGTAGCATAAACGGTAGGTAGAAAACAGAGGGAGGTTAAGAATAGTATAGGAAATGTAGAAGACAAAGAACTTATGCGTATGACCTATGGACAAAAACTAAAGGTCGGGGAATGGGGGGGTGGGGGTGGAGGGAAGAAAGGGAGAAAAATGGGACAACTGTAATAGCATAATCAATAAAATATATTTTTTTAAAAAAAGGAAGCAAATGTAAATCTGATAATACTATATATCTCATCATAATGATAAAATAAACCTTTTCCAGAAATGCAAGTGAGAGATAAAATACTTATGCACCATCAATTAAAAACACTGGTAAGCCCTGGCTGGTGTAGCTCAGTGGATTGAGCGCAGGCTGGGAACCAGACGATCCCGGTTCGATTCCCGGTCAGGGCACATGCCTGGGTTGCGGGCCAGGTCCCCAGTGAGGGCCATGTGAGAGGCAACCATACATTGCTCTTTCTCTCCCTCTCTGTCTCCCTGCCTTCTCCTCTCTCTAAAAATAAATAAATAAAATCTTTAAAAAAAAAAAAAACACTGGTAAAACAGGACTAGTTAAAATAACAAGTCACTTTTAGAATGTAAATTTAGTTCAAAATAAATCTTAAATCTACAAATAAAAAGCAGAAATCAGAAAGGTTATGTCCAGGGATTGAAATTTACTTCTACAGGAGGGAGAGTAATTAGGATGCTAAGTATTTTAAGAAAGCAGATCAATTGAGAGTAAACTTAAATCTCTTTGAACAAATTCTAAAGGTAAAGAACATTTGTTAAGTCCATTATTCAGAATGCTAGGCCTTGGGTAGCTCTAGTCCATTCAAGAATAATTGTTTAGAAGCAGGACATCATTTTGTAGGAAGTTTCAAAAAGCCAGATCCTATCTTCAGATTTATATATCTAAAGACTAAAATCTTTGAATATAATGCTAGCAGCAATTGAAAGCTTCCCATTTTCATGTCTTGTATTTCCAAAGTTCAACTTTTAGTGTTGGGCAGTGAGAAAAGACAATGACTCCAAACAACAAGTAGATCTGTGTGTGTGTGACTTCTACTTCAAACATACCAACAAATACCCAAGCTTATATTCCAAATATGAAGGTACATAGGAAACTCTACTAAGACAGAAAATGGCTAATGTTTTATTAGTAAAAACTCAATCCCTGCTTCCACTTATTACTCGTCTTGAACAATGAATAAAATTCCAAATGAAAAGTGATTCTCACTTTATTATTTCTAGATTTAAGTAACATTTCATCTCTAGGTGGCTTTATACTAAGACCACTAGAATCCCAGAAACACCTAATACTTAGTTCTTTTGTTCAACTACATTCACTTTGAACTTTAATTTTAAAATCTCCCCAAGTGGTTCACCTGAAAATTAAGAAAGGCCTTTGAAATATACTTAGTGATCAGAAAAAAAATTTTTTAAGATGGGTAAAAAATATTTTTGTAGTAATCTTAAATTAGGTAAAGACTTTCTAAGTATAAGACATAGCGTGGAAACAAAAACAAAAAACAAAACAAAACAAAAACCCACCATCTCTGGTAGAAGAGGTAGAGCAACCACTTATAACAAAGGACTCATTTTTTAATATACAAAACATCCTTTAGAGTTGTTTAAAAAAAAAAAAGCCAAGCAAAATGGGTACATGGCATGAACAAGCAATTTCACAAAAAAAGGAAGTACAAATGGAAAAAATCCCCATAAAGGTCTTCAACTGATTCATAAAGAAATGACTAATTAAAACAAGTGCATGCCGTTTTTCATCCATCAAATTCGCAAAAGTACAAAAGTCTTGGTATACCCACTGTTGGTGAGGTTGAACAGAAACAGGTACTCTCATATAGTTTTAGAGTATAAGCAAAACTACTCTGGTAAGATACCTGGCATTATCAAAAATTTTCTCCAGTTTTGAGATATAATTGACATGTAACATTGTATAAGTTTAAGGTATACAACATAAGATTTGATATATATATTTATTGCAAATGATTACCACAGTCAGTTAACAGCAATCACCACACATACTTAAATTTTTCCTTTGTGATAATCTAGAAACTACACACACATGCACACAAGTACCTGAAGAATTAGGTTCAAGAATTTTCACTAAGCATTGTTTTTTTTTAATCGTCACTCAAAGACATTCACTGATTTTTAGAGGAGCGGGAAAGGAGGAGAGAGAGAGAAAGAGAAACATCGATGTGAGAAACACTAATTGGCTTCCCTTGTACACACCCTAACCGCGACTGAACCCCCAACCTACACATGTGCTCTGACCAGGAAATGAACCTACAACCTTTTGGTTTACAGGACCACACTTCAACCAACTGAGTCAAACCAGCCAGGGCCACTGAGAATTGTTTTCAATATTAGACTCTTGCAAGCAATCTACCCATAGTAATCACCCAATTAGATAAACTATAGTTTATCCATAAAGTGGACTACTATATGTACGTAAACAGGAAGCTGTATAAAATATCACATTAGATGGAAAAAAAGCAAATTATAGAACAAACATATGGAATGATCCCATTTGTATTAGGAAGAAAATAGCATAAATATGCAAAAAAATAGAAAATTATATATGAACAGAAATTTCTAGAAGGCTACACAAGAGATTTAACTCTGGTTATTATCACTAGTCATTAGTATTAGATTTATGAAATGATTAGGAGGATTTTACTTTTACTTTATAGCCTTTCTGTTCAAACTGAATGTTAAACAATGATCATATACTGCTTTTTTAAATGTTGAAATAGTTAATAAAATTTTAAATAAAAACTAAAGTCTATTCATTATCCAAAGTGCACTAGAAATAGGATAAACATGACTTTAAGATCTGATAAATTTTTTGAAAGTGTAAAGATTATATTATATACTGTATTCTGCTAATATTTCATCCAGAGAAATGCCTAGAGAACTATACTAACATATGAAAAATTTACAACAGACAAAAATGGGATCTAGGTTTCTGTGGATCACAATACGTTGTTTACTTATTACCTCTGCCACTCTTTTTGCTGTGGTGAAAGATCAAATATTACCTGAAATAAAGGAAAACATAATCACCAACATTGTCAAATTCTCTTGACTTTTATAATAATAATTTTAAAAAAACTTCTTTCAGTAAGAAACAAGATTATAATGTTCTTAAAAACAAGTATTCATATTTATTTCATCCTAAGTCAACCTATAAAATTTAAATATATTTTATTTTTATTCAAAAATAGTAAAAGAAATTTTACCAATCACAAATATTTTCCTGTTGCAGTTATCTACACTTATGAGAATGGATACAAGTTGGTAAATCTATCATATGTACAAAATGGTATTTTAGGACTTAAAATCATTTAAATGATGCCAGCATGACATTTAGGCATTTAAAAAGGAAAAAAAGAAAGACATACAGCCTAAGTATAATACTTAAGTTTTCAAAGCACATATTCTTGCTGGGATAACACCATGATGAAATCAACAATTCGTTATAATAAGCTAAACAACAGCACTGTAATTCTTTTTTTTTTTTTTTTTAAAGATTTTATTTATTTATTATTTTTAGAGAGGGGGGAAGGGAGGGAGAAAGAGAGGGAGAGAAACAGCAATGTGTGGTTGCCTCTCACATGGCCCTCACGGGGACCTGGCCTGCAACCCAGGCATGTGCCCTGACTGGGAATCGAACCAGGACCGCTTGGTTCCCAGCCCGCGCTCAATCCACTGAGCTACACCAGCCAGGGCGAGCACTGTAATTCTTAATTGTATTAACAATAAAGAATAATTCCAGAAATTTTATCTGGGCACTATCTTCATCAATTCAAAATCAGACTTGGCTACTTATATAATTCGGTGAAAATAAAGTTTCTCGAAGTTTGTGGCAATATTCACAACTTAATTTTGCAACAAAAAGTGTTCTTTTGATTTTCATAAAGACAATTCATAACAAAGCATATTAATCCTACTTTTTAATTTATTAATTATCCCTCCATAATAAGGCATTAACCTACTAGTCTCTCTTTACAAATTCTTGATTTTAAATTAAAGTGGAACAATCTCTCAGTCCATTAAACAGTTCTATTTCTGTGTCTTTAGTAATTTAATTATACCAACCTGGAGATTTCTCCTGTAATTTTAACCCTTATGTCTATCTAGTCTACAAACCATGTGCTCCAGGTTAAATTGTCCAATCTTTCTGATTTCAGTGAAATTACTCCGATTACTCCTCCTGCTGAACTTGTCTACAGCATGCTTCCCGACCCTTCTCCCCGCCACAGGATACAAGGATAACGCTAACATCTGTAAAACACACCATATAATTGCTCCCAGGTCACCTTGTGAGTAAAACAAGTGGCAGCAGGGACTACGTGATTCTTCCTTTGACTTCCCTGCATGCTTATTAGTAAAATGCTTAGCACAAGGGGTTAAAGAAACTATTGAGTAGCCTACTTTGTGCGAGGCACTCTACTACTTAATCCTTTATCTCACTTAACCTTCATAACCACCTTATGAGTGTGTTGTCATTCTTTTCCCTTTGCATGTAAGGAAGGCACTCAAAGGCTGAACTTTTTTTTTTCAAAATCAGATAGTAAGGGTCAGTGTGTAAATCCAGCTCTGCCAGATTCCTCGCTTTCCCACATTTTCAAAAATAATTATTTTCTTTAAATAAAAAAAAGCAGTACAACATAATAGAAAATAGCAAAATAGTAACTATCATGGTATATTGTGTGATCATGGTTTGGGGCTAGTAAGGTTACTAGGGTTAAATTTTTAATATCCAGAGGATATATTAAAACAATGAATGAAAATTTGGAAGTAAAATGATCTCTTAAACAATTTTATATTAATAATAATATACTTACTATGCTAAAGATACTTAATATTTTACACTATTTAAATATTTCCATATATATATAAGGACAGGGAAATGACTACTTACCAGAAACATTGTGAAACATTTTAAAAATTACTGATAAAGAATATACAATTAAATATTTTTAAGTTCCTAACTTTCTAGCTAAGGCATGACCTGTAATTATATGACAGTTAAATTTGAATAAAACATTCCTATTCCACAATGAATGGAAGAGATGGCAGAAACTGTTTAAAATGGAATCAATGAAACTGTCACAATTACATAATTCTAACATATTCATTAGTGCTGAATACCAACAAGGCATTATGCTTTACATTTTGTGAACTATAAAGAAAAAACAGTTAATACTTTTCAGGAGCTAAAATCTAGATAGACAAGCTATTCAGAAAAAAATATATAAACAAAATCAAAGACTTAATAAATGGAAAGAAAAGAGATTGGGAATGATAGACACTCAGAATATAAAGAAAATGCCAGAGAAACAGCATAAATAAATTTTAGAGGATAATTTCAAGATGATTAAGTCTCACCATAACCAAATTTTCACAATGTTCAAAGAAATATAAAAATTAGGACACGATCTATGTCATCATTTTAAATGATTCTAAATTAGTATCCACATGCTGGAAATTTTCAAGAACTTATACAAGAGAGAATACAAGGGAGACTAAATTGAGAAAAGCGCCCAATGCAAAATGTATTTCATAGAAAAGAAAAGCACATGTAGGCAGCAAGTAAAATCTCCAAGTCAGAGGAACAGAGGAAAAAACAATGATGAAAGATAAAAAGACACTTCAGAAATAGGCAGTCTTCATCCTCAGAACACTTTTAGGAGTTCAATCCAGTGTCAGAGGCCACATGGGGAAGGCATTCCACAGTGGTGCTATTTCCTAGCTTATATGTGGCCTAGACAGTATTTTAAACTAAGCAAAAATACTGCCATTGCCAGCTGCTAATGAGGACAGTTACACCAGCGGAAGAAAGAATAATTTAGCTAAATTATTGCTAAATTTAGCCTGTTAATGCAAATACAGAAAAAGAAATTTGGAATGCCTTAAACCACTCTGCCATCCCAGACACATTTGTGACTTACTCTTTTCCTTTCAAAACCATCTGAGGATCTAATCTAACAGAGAAACACAGTATATATAACCTCCTTTCATCTAGGTATGAAATAAAAAGGGAGCAAGTATAACAACTGACATAACACTATTTCAGCTCTCAATTACTTACTAGGCCACTTACTTCCCTAGTCTAAAGATGAACAAGTAAATCAATTACTCAAGGGACATATTAAGAGTTATTAATTTGAAAGAAGTGGTCAATATGAAGTACTGAGCTAATTTTCCTCTCTGATACCACTTCTAAACATGAAAAGAAAAATGTTAGTTTTTCTAATTATTTCTCAAACATATTGCCATCATGAAGACAGGCAAAAAAATGGAGTGATCCATAATATATTAGAAGTCGAAAATACAATCACTGAATTTTAAAACATAGCTCTGTCTGGTATGGCTCAGTGAACTGAGCATTGGCCTGCAACTATATGCCAGGAAATTTGAAAACCTGGGTGAAATGGACAAATTTCTAGAAAAACATAATCTTCCAAAACTCAATGAAGAAGAAGCAGAAAGCCTGAACAGACTGGTAACAGCTAGTGAAACTGAGGAAGTAATTAAAAGCTCCCGGCACACAAAAGCCCTGAACTGGACAGTTTCACAGGAGAATTTTACAAAACATTTAAGGAAGAGCTAACCCCTATACTTCTCAGACTATTACAAAAAAATCCAAGAAGAGGGAAGACTCCCAAACTCTCTTTATGAGGTCAGCATCATCGTAATCCCCAAACTAGAGAAAGACACAATAAAGAAAGAAAACTACAGACCAATATTGCTGATGAACATAGACACTAAAATCCTGAATATTGGCAAACCACATCCAGGAATACATCAAAAAGATCATACACCGTGATCAGGAGGGATTCATCCCAGGGATGCAAGGATGGTACAATATTTGCAAATCAACAAACGTAATACATCACATAAACAAAAGGAAAGACAAAAATCACATGATCATATCAAGAGATGCAGTTTTTCTCTAAGCGTTTGATAATGTACAGCACCCATTTATGATAAAAATATTCAGCAAAGTGGGAGTAGAGGGAGCATACCTCAACATAAGAAAGGCCATATTGAAAAACCTAGAGCTAACATGATACTCAATGGGCAAAAACTAAAAGCTCTCTCACTGAGGTGAGGAACAAGACAAGGATGTCTGCTTTCACCACTTCTATTCAACATAGTATTAGAAGTCCTAGCCACAGTAATCAGAGAAGAAAAATAAATACAAGGCATTTAAATTGGAAAGCAGGAAGTAAAACTGTCATTTACAGATGACATGATAGTATACACAGAAAACCCTATAGACACCATCAAAAGTCTACTCTACCTAATAAGTGAATTTGGCAAAACAGCAGGATACAAACTCAATAATCATAAATTGAAGGCATCTTTGTACTCCAACAACCAAGTATCAGAAACAGAAACCAGGAAAAAAAATACCATTTGATATAGCAACAAGAAATATAAAGTACCTAGGAATAAACCTAACCACAGAGGCAAAAGACCTGTACTCAGAGAACTACAAAACACTGAAGAAAGAAATTCAGGAAGACACAAATAAATAGAAGCATGTATCATGTTCATGGATATAGAATTAACATCATAAAAGTCCACACTACCTAAAGCAATTTATAGATTCAATGCAATCCCTATTAAAATACCAATGACATATTTCACAGATACAAAACAAACATTTCAAAACTTTATATGGAACCATAAATGACTCCAAATAGCCATGGCAATTTTGAGAAAGAACAACAAAGTAGGGGGGATCAAAATACCTGATATCAAACTATACTACAAGGCCACGGTAATCAAAAGAGTCTGTCTGGTAGTAGCATAAGAACAGACACATAGATCAATGGAACAGAACAGAGAGCCCAGAAATAAACCCATGTCTCTTTGGTTAATTAACATTAAACAAAGGGGACAGAAGCATAAAATGGAGTAAAAACAGCCTCTTCTAATTGTGTTAGGACATCTGGACAGCTACATGCAAAAAAATGAAACTCGACTAGCAACTTACACCGTACACTAAAATAAACTCAAGATGGATAAAAGACTTAAATATAAGTCACGACACCATAAAAGTTCTAGAGGAGAACATAGGCAGGAATATCTCAGATATTTCATGCAGCAATATTTTCACCGATATGTCCCCTAGAGCAAGGGACATAAAGGAAAGAATAAATAAATGGAACTTCATCTAAATAAAAAGCTTCTGCACAGCTAAAGAAAACATCAGAAAAATGGAAAGGGAACCGATCATATGAGAAAATATGTTTGCTAATGATACCTCTGACAGGGGTTTGATCTCCAAAATATACGAAGAACTCACACAATTCCGTTCCAGGAAGATAAATAATCAAATTTAAAAATGGGCAAAGGACCTGAACAGACACTTCTCCAAGGAGGACATACAAAGGGCCCAGAGATATATGAAAGGATCCTCAGCATCACTAGCCATCAGAGAGATGCAAATTAAAGCCACAATGAGATACCACTTCACACAGGTCAGAATGGCCATCATAAACAAATCAACAAACAAGTGTTGGAGAGGATGCAGAGAAAAGGGAACCCTAGTACACTGTTGGTGGGAATTCAGACTGGTGCAGCCACTGTGGAAAACAGTATGGAATTTCCTCAGAAAACTAAAAATGGAATTGCCTTTTGACCCAGCAATTCCACCACTGGCAGTATACCTTAAGAATCCAATTCAAAAGAACCTATGCACCCTAATGTTCACAGCAGCACAACTTACAAAAGCCAAGTGCTAGAAGCAACTTAAGTACCCGTCAGTAAATGAGTGGATCAAAAAACTATGGTACATTTACACAATGGAATTCTACACAGCAGAAAGAAAGGAGTTCCTACTCTTCGCAACAGCATGGATGGAACTGGAGAGTATTATGCTAAGTGAAATAAGCCAGGCAGTGAAAGACAAATACCACATGATCTCACCTATAAGTGGAACCTAATCAACAAAACAAACAAGCAAGCAAAATATAACCAGAAACACTGAAATAAAGAACAAAGATAGTAACAAGAGGGACAAGGGGATAACGGGGAAAAGAATGGGAAGAGTCGTCAAGGAACACATATAAAGGACCTGTGGACAAAGCCAAAAGGGGATAGTGTTAAGGGTGGGCTGTGGGGATGGGTGGGGCAGGGAAGACCAGTGGAGGCAAAATGGAGACAGCTATGCTTGAACGAAATTAAAACAAAATTTAAAAAAAAAAGAAAGAAAGGTGTCCAATTCAGTTCCCAGTCAGGGCACATGTTTGCGTTGCGGGCCAGGTCCCAGTTAGAGGCGTGTGAGAGGCAACCAATCTATGTTTCTCTTGCACATGAAGTTGAAAGAGAAAGAAAGGAAAAGGAAAAGGAAAGGGAAGAAAGGAAGGAAGAAACTGAAAAGAAGATTTGTCCTTCTGGATCAAAATAATCTTCAGAACTCAGAGGCAAAGTTCAAAATATGTATCTAACGTAAAGAGTAATAAAGATATTGAGAACCACTCCACAAAATTCAGTATCATATGATAACTTTAAAAAGCAGAGGTAAAAGCATTGCTTTGAACATCATTAAAACAAACAAGCAAAAAAAAAGCAAATTAAGATCACCAAGCACAAAGCCCTGGCTGGTGTAGCTCAGTGGATTGAGCGCGGGCTGGGAACCAAGCGGTCCCGGTTCGATTCCCCGTCAGGGCACATGCCTGGGTTGCGGGCCAGGTCCCCGTGAGGGCCATGTGAGAGGCAACCATACATTGCTGTTTCTCTCCCTCTCTTTCTCCCTCCCTTCCCCTCTCTCTAAAAATAAATAAAAATAAAAAATCTTTAAAAAAAAAAAAAAATCACCAAGTACAAAAAAAAATCCCTAAAGGGAATCCACACTTTGATATACAGGATAAATATTTGGATTTCAAAAGTAAAAGAAAAAAAGCATTCAAGCAGAAAAAGTAAATATATTACATATGAAGGAAAAAAAATAATTGTGCCAAAAGACAAGGAATGTCTAGAAAATTTTGAGTGCAAAACATCAAAAAGCAAGAATGAATGTTATCCTCAACCAAGTTCACATGTGTGAACAGCAGAATGGCACAGGCATCATCCTAGAGTCCATAAACATAAATCACACATTCCTGCTGATAAATAAAGTCCCAAAAGTTCCTCTAACAAAGTAATAAACTCAAGTAATAAAAATCAAGAAACCAAGAATGTTAGAAAGAAAAACAACACATAGAGGTAAAACTGAATAATCATTATTATAACAATATAAAATGTAATGTAAATTTTGAAGTATCTAATAATAATCTTTCAGATCTAAATTTTCGGACAAGTGTAATATGCAGCAACATGGTGCCTAAATTTGTAAGATACCTAACCTCATAAAAAATTACTGTGGTATCAATTTTTTAAAGTGGGAATAAAGAAGAATGACAATAAGAAAGTTACTAAAATTTTTCTTTAGAAATTTCTATTTAAAAAGTATACACCAAAAGAAATAAATATATCTATTGTTGTAGGCTAAAAATATAATTAAAACGGACCTAAGGGTTCCTGTTTTTGCTCCTCAGATAGTTACTTCTAATTCTCCTCTATCACCTTTAGTCTTCACTTTGCAATTTTGCTTAGAAAAGCATTCATGGGGTCGATGGTAAACAAAGAACTCAGGAATGCGTGGTAAACGGAAGTCCCATAATGCCAGCCAAGCAGTCTTCTTTATCGCTACCTCTGGTCATGACTTGTCATCAGCCTTTGTAATGTAATACCTGCCCCAGGGATGTGATGGCGGTTTCTTTTGCTTTTTTAAAGATTCTATTTATCTATTTTTGGAGAAAGAAAGAAAGGGAGAGAAACACTGATGGGAGAGAGAAACATCTATAGGCTGCCTCTCGCACATGCCCCTCTAACCTGCAACCTAGGCACGTGCCCCACCAGAATCCAACCAGCGAACCCTTGTTCTGTGGGAGGACAGCCAATCAGCTGAGCCACACCAGTCAAGGCTGGTGGTGATTTCTGAGAAATCAAGTACATTACACACAACGTGTTCCATAAAAACCATACGAGAATGTCAGTATCTCACTAGCTTTGGGAAACGGAGGCATGAAAACGAAAGAAATAATGCATATGAAATATCTCCTCTTAGAAACTATTCCGTTCTTGATTTCGTTAAGTGAAATACAAACAGGACATAGAATTTCCAACTCGTTAGAGGAAAAGAATAGTTCATCACTATAGCAACTCTAAAAAAGAGAAAAGGAAAAGATTTAGAAAACTACTAGAAAGAAAAACTATTAGAAAACATTAACAAAAATGTAAAGTAAGAATAAGGTTATAAAACAGACATTAAAGACGTATTCAAAATGCTAACCATGCTAGCAATGATTATCTTAAGTTTTGGTATTACATACAACTCCCCCCACCTCCTAAATTTTTACAAAGAATACGGATTACTTTTGAATTAAGAAAATATATTTTAAAAACTGGCTGAGACAAAACCAAAGAAAATATAAAAACTTTTTTCAAGGGAACAACTTCTCAAAGCATATTATTCTTAAAATTACATGAATCAAACTTACTGGTTCATAAACTAGACCATTTGCAGATGCAACCATTGTTTCTGCTAAATCCAATACATCTGCTCCAACATCTGCATAAAAAAAATGAGAAGTTTTACATTCTATGTTAAGAGCCAAACTATATCTGATATAAACTAACAAATTAACAGAAAACTCACTTTCCTATATTGCTTATTTAAGTTAAAATAGTAGTATTATATAGATTTGGTTGAGATTATTCCAAAAATTAATGTTTTCTACTTCTTGCTCAGTAAAAAGATAATTCAGAATGTCACAGTAAAAAGTATAAAGTTTACTGAAGGGGTTTGCAAAAATTGGTAAGAACCTAATCACATGTACTAAATGGCTGCTACACAAAATATTAATTATAAGAATTATTTTTAGAGATTAAAAGAAATCTTAAGGCAAAGCTACTGATGACTTTTCAAATAGCAATGGAAAATGTTTATTTGAAAAGGCTAGAATTCTAGTAGTATTCAAACATCTAAAATAAGGTAAAATATGATGTATTCAGTATTAACACCAGTTCATAATTTAGATACAAAGTATTTCTCTTAAAATCACTAATATAAGGAAAAAGTAAATGGAAAAGGTAAAGAGATTTAAGGTTGTTGTGATAAAATTTCCCAGAAATTAATTTCCTTAATTGGATAATACTATTTCATGCTTTAAAAAACTTTGTCTGAATTAATGAATTCTTGGTCTCTACTTTTCAAGTGGTAATTTAAAGATAACTTTCATGCAAAAATATCATTTTTTGAGAGCACTACTAATTCAAACATTACCTGGAATATAATATATTAACATTTTTCCACTTCTACCAGTACAATCAAGTGAAGCCAATGAAGAAAACAGAAAAGGGATCACTATTAACTTAAAACACTTGGATCTATATTTTAATATGAAAGAGTAAAAGTAAAGGGTGATAAACTGAAAGAGTGAAACAGGATATTCTTGAGAAACATGGGTGTAAAAACTGGTAGTCCAAACAAGAAAGAAGGACATACACCTACACTAAAACTTTTATTTGCAAAAATTTCCTTCAGTTTCTTTTAATTATAATAATGTGAAAGTTAAGTCTCTTCTCTTTTTAAAGGAGAAATTTAAAGATTATAAATGGGGGAGAACCTTGCATTATTAAATAACACTGCAATAGCATTTTAAGTAATGGTAAAGAAAAAACAGTTAAAACAACCAATGGTTTTACTAGCAACTGTTTAAACCACAGCTATATGGAGTCATCAAGTTAAAGGTATACTTACACTGACACTTCATGGCAACAGTAATATCTATGTTGATTCTCAATTTGCTAAAAGACAAAAAGGAAACATTAGTACCCAACAAGTAATGAAAAAAACATGAAAAATATAAGTCAATTCTATGAAAAACTTGGATTTCAAGAATACGTCAATTAGAACTTGGAAAGCATTTCTTATGGCCAAAACAAAAACACTTTGAAAGTAAAAATTCTATTTTGCAATCATTCCAAAAGCCTTTCTGATTTCACAGGTTTTTAATACTGTATCATGTAATTTAATTTTATTAAATAACTCCAAGAAACTCAGGGAAAAAAGTCTTAACCTTTGTTTAAATCAATTTTATTTAAAATAGTCCTTTAAAACTTTCAAATACAAGAGTTAGGAACTGCAAGCCTTTCTCCTCTATCAAATAAATACTATACATCAAGCATTCTATTATCTTCTTTATTTTTTCTCATGGACCTATAAAGTGGTGGCTTCACAGTTTTGTAGATAAAACAATGGTGTTCAGGGCGGTACAAATGCCTGGCTTAAGATCACATAATCACTGAATTGGCAATATTGGAAACTAGTTCTGGGTGACTCAATAAATGCAACCAAATTGCCAGGAAAAAACTCTGATGCTTAAAGTTTTGCGTGGCCTTTTTAAAATGCTTTATTAAATATACAATGAATTCAAATTAAATTGATTTTCAAATATTAGAATTAAGCACCATAAATAACAGAATAAGTATAATCAACATCAGTCTCGTCCTATGCTGCCTATCAAAACTTCTTTCACTCTAAGATTTTGCATCAGGTTTCAAAAGAAATTTTTAGAGCTTCAAAATAATTTTCAACAGATTTTTAGGGCTTCATAGAGTCTTAAAGTTGTCTAGAGTTCAAACTGTGCTCCAAATAAACCTGGGGTTTAGGCTCAGGAGATGCTGTAGGAACCAGAAGAGAAGACCAAGTAGACAGGCTTCGGGGTATCCCCACTAGGCTTATTTGGTGAACTGTGTAAGACTACATTTGGAAAAAAAAAACTGTTTCATTGGTGCTAAAAACAAATAAAATAAGAATAATAACATAGCGTTTGAAAACCCATGTTATCAAGAATACTACTCTTCATTTTATAAATGAAGAAACTGAGGCCCAAAATAAGTCAGCTGAGTGACTTACGCAAGGTTAAACAGCAATTTACAAATGTTGACTGACTTCTCACTAGTGTCATGAGGAAGGTACTATAATTATTACCCCATTTAATTGAAAAAGAAACTGAAACACATGCAGATATAGATTTGGTAACTTCCCTAAAAAGTCATACAGCTATGACTATAGTTGAGAAGTAAATGTACCTCCCATCCAGTACAATCTTAATATTATAAACCTGTTACCTTCAGTCAATTAAAATATTCCAATAACACAAAGTATATAAAATAACATGAAATAAAGTATATTTGTCTCCTTATTAAGGCACTGTATTTTCAAACTTTTAAGTGATGTTATTTACATTAAAATTTCATGTAATTTAATGTAAATAGTGTAATTTTTAATGTAAACTTTAGATGTAATTTAAACTAAATTGTATAAGCATATACAATGTATAAACTACATTGTTATAAGCATATACGATGTATCTTTAAACAGTTTATTTTCCAGCTTAACGCAGATCAGTAAGCTACTTCAAAATCTAAAAAGTAAACAGTTTTAAAACATTAAATAATTTCAACCAGTTCAGTATCTTAAAAAAAAATGTTCTTCTAACCATTTTATACAGTGTATATTCTATCAGAGAACCTCCCTTTTAGAATTTAACCAGTATTCAAATGTTTCTAAAATGTTTTACCTAATGCATGCAAAAATGAGAATTTATCAGAATTATTTCTTCAGAACTAAAATAAACCAAGTATGGAAAAAATTTTATTTTTAGATACATATTTATTAAAAAGGCATATTGTCTTTAAAACAATTTGATATTTTTTAAAATGGCATATTATCTTTAAAACAATTTGCATCGAAAGGTATTTCAAAAAGAAAAAAGTTACCTAGAAAAGTCTTTGTCTACTTCATATTCATATTTCATCCATGTATCTTGATATACTGAGAATTCCATTATGGTTAATAAAGCCATAGTGGCAAATGCTATTAGAGAAACTGAGAAATCAAACAAAAAAGAAAAACAATTAAAACATTTTTTTATAAGTAAATACTAGGAAACTACTTTTAGTGAGATTAAATTTATCAAGGAATGCCTTAATGGCTGCCGTGAGAATGAATATTATAAAAAGCTTTTCTTATGTCCATGATAGATTTGTTTTCCTAAAACAGTGGAGAAAATAAGATTTAATGATCAGTGAACATACAAGTAAACACAAACATTTGTACTATGGAGAAAGCATTTTATTTCTTCAGTATTTCAAGACACAAAACTTATCTTTCTTACATACAGCAGTGTCACAGACATAGTAAATAATCAAAGGAAGCATACATTTTACAGCACAAATTTGAAAACGGTCCCCTCATAATTAAAAATGCATCTATGCCTGCAGCCCAATTTTAAAAATTAGCCTAATTTTTTAGATCTTGAAAAGCCACAATAATCTGTGTGCCAGAAATTCAGATAACATATGTCTCCAAATCTCTAATAAAACTCTCATCTACTTTGGAATCTCCTAAACATAACATTTCATTTATAAAAGCAGCTCAAAGACATAACAAAAAGGAAAGAACTATCATATACTTGACAAAACACACTTAAAATGGAGTGTGCAAAAAGAACTTACATTAATTTTGTTAACAAAAATTAATCACAAGAGATTAGAAATAGTAAGCACCTTAGTACACGTTTACCAAATGAAATGTCAATCTTATGTGAAATATTATTTTATCAGTCCTCAGAGAAAAAATAATAGAAAATACTGTTATAGTTCCATATTTTGCTTATCTATTCCATTATTTGTTTATTTTACTTAACAAATACTTCTACCTACACCAGGTACTGTTCTAAGTACTTTATAAATATTAACTTTTTTAATCATTATAGCAACTCTACTATGTAAATACTGATACTGTCCCCATTTCATAGAAGAAACTAAAGCAGAGACAGATCAACTTCTTCAAGTTCATGTAGTTAGGAAGGGGAAGAGGTAGGGTTTAAATCGAGACAGTCTGGTTCCACAGTCTAAGCTCTTAACTATTACCCAATGTTGCCTCTCTCCAGGAAGGCGTAATGTAAGGACTTTTATTATAATGTCTAAATTGATTTGTTCTTGACCAAAATAGCACTGAGGCAGTTTAGCATCATTAAATAACTTATTCCAAGTTAAATTATATTTATATATAATAATCTTGTTCATATAATCGTACATAACTCACCGGAGCCAAAACAGTAAAACTGAATTAATGTTTCAATAAACACTGCTAAATGCACAGACTACACTGAGTTAGATGCCAAAGAGATTACACACACGTACAAACACAATCAAATTAGGGCAAAACAGCATTACGTGAGGACAGACCAGTTAAAAAGTTACTATATTGATGAATTTTTCCTCATAGCTGTATTTCTGTATGTTATTGGTTGGATCACTCAGAAGTTGCATTTAGTGAAGGTGTTTTAATTTGAATTGATACTCTCACCTGTACCCCCACTGGCTGAAGTCTCTACATAGCTCTCAGGAACCTTTGGAAAGGCATCCAACTCTTTCACCAAACTTAAGGTTTTTTTCCGATTCAGTCGCCTCATCTTCAGAAAAACCTTCTTCTTTCATATAGTCATGCTAAGGAATAAACAATGAACAAATGTATCCTCTAAAAAGATATAAAGTTTTTTTTTTAAAGATTTTATTTATTTATTTCTAGGGAGAGGAGAAGGGAGGGAGACAGAGAGGGAGAGAAAGAGCAATGTATGGTTGCCTCTCACATGGCCCTCACTGGGGACCTGGCCCGCAACCCAGGCACATGCCCAACCCGGAATCAAACCGGGACTGTCTGGTTACCAGCCCGCGCTCAATCCACTGAGCTACACCAGCCAGGGCATAAAAAGATATAAAGTTTTATTTTTATTTTTAGATAACTGACAAATGTCCTTGGAAGAACTTAATATTCTCATTCCTCCTTGAGAAAGAAAGCTGAACACTCATTCACACCTCTCTTTCCTCCCTCTCACTCTGACAAAAAATACTAATGAAAGGCAACTTACAGACATAAACACATTAAATAGAAGAAGAGAGAAAGGAAGAAAGCCACATTCATAATATTTAAATATGCAAATCAAAATAAATATTTTTCTCCTATTATTTATATATGTGTGTGTATATATATATATATATGGCTTTGGCTGGTGTGGCTCAGTGGATTCAGTGCTGGCCTGCAAACCAAAGAGTAGTCAGGGCACATGCCTGGGTTATGGGCCAGGTCCCCAGCATGTGACAGGCAACCACACATTGTTGTTTCTCTCCCTCTCTTTCTCTCTCCCTTCCCCTCTCTCTAAAAATAAATAAATAAAATCTTTAAAAATAAATAAATAAATTTATAATATATAATACATCCCCACTAATAAATAGACATGCTCATATATTCCTAATGAAAGTATAACTATTCACCATTCCTCTTTTCACTAAACTCCTTTTTTAGGAATGTATCTTAAGGTAATAATCTGGGTTATGCACAGAAATTGAATCTTACAGATATTTCTCATATTGTTATATTTAACTACATTGAAGACAGAAACAAATTTATGGTATTCAATACACAAATTATGATTAATTAAAAGCTCTGATTCTATGTGAACACTAAAAATCTTATAAAAGACAAATTTTAATAAGAAAATACTCAATACCTTAAGGAAAGAACAGTAGGCTGTATGGGTTCAGTTTTATGGGAGGATTTTAATTTTTCTCTTTACAAAATGTTGGACTTACCAAATTATCTATTTTTACAATAAAAACATTTAAAAATTGACTGCTACTCTTTCTGATCAGTATGCCAACTACATCTAAAGTATAAGACCATAAAAATAACTGAATTCTCAAATATTTATATAATTTTGTGACAGATTTATAGAAATACTATAAGTGATACTATAAAGCATCACCAGAAATCAGTTTATTAATAAAGTATTAATAAATTCAAACTAACTGCAGAATAAATCAAATGGTTGCAGATGCCACTAAAAGGAAAAGAATCTCTCCAAAATAAAGCAGAAAGATTTGTGTAAAGTCCCACGGGTAGGGTTAATATAGAAGAATAGGCCATAGAAGGGCATTCATAGAGAAAAAGGAGAGTCAGAGAAGTAAAAACTGGCAGCAATCACAAACGCTGTTCGAAACAGAACAGACCCTAATCAGGGACACTACCATGTAGTCCATCAAGGAGTTACAGCCCTAAAATGAAGCTGGATGCATTTATAGATTGATTTCATTTGCCATGAAAAACATTCAACTAACTTCCCCTTGATGATTCCATGCTCACAAAGTGGACTTCAGATTAAAATTTTACTTCTCATGTATATGATTTTCCTAAGAAAAAAGAATATGTAGACAAAATAGATGACATTTTCTAAGCTAAAACTGGTATTTTAGTTCGTAAATTAAGCTTTTCAGTATTTGTTAGGCATAAACCACGATCCTGCTTCCTAAAATTGTTCAACTGAGAGAACAAATTTATTTTCTGTATCTGCTTAGTAGTAACTGCACAAAGATTGATCTTCCTTCAATCTTCCCATTCCTATTCATGTTTTCCTACTGGAGGTAAAAATTAAAATATATTCAATCTTCTTACCTTTACAACAAAACTTTCCACTGCAGTTCAAGTCCAACTCCAACTACTGATCTCTGAGTGCATACCTATCAATATATACAAACTTAAAACAATGAGCTGTCTGCCCCCTTCATACACTGTGACTACTTCCTCAGCACAGGCTCACCTCTTAACTAAATATCTCTCAGCAAGGTCATTAACAACTTCTTTAGTAGTAAATCCAATGGCCACGTTTAGTCTTTACCTAATTTTGCCTGTCAGAAAATACACTGTCCATCACTTGCTTTTCTTCCTGAAACAGTCTCTTACCTTGGCGTAAGCGATAGTAGCCTCCTGATTTTCATTCTACCTCGAAGATCTTCTTTGGCTTACTTTGTGGATTCTTTTTCCTCCCAATTCTTCAGTAGGCCTTCCTCCCAAGCTCCACAGTTTCCCCAAGTGATCGATCTCCCCTCCCTTCAATTTCCATCTACATGTTGATTCCTTGCAAATCTTTATTCGCAGTCCAAAGCTCTCTGCAGACATGTATTATCTTTCTGTCTCTATTACATTTTAATGGGAGCATTCCAAACAATTCACACTCAACAAGTCCAAAAATGAATACTTCACCCTACCAAACCTGTTTCTCCTGTGTCCCTCTTAGTCAACGATGATGGCATGTACCCCAAAACACAAGCTCAAAAAGCCAGAAACATGGTTACATTCTCAAACTAAAGTTCTTCCTAAATTTCTCTCAAACCTAGCTTTTCTTTTCCGAGATTACTGAGAAGTTCCTCACTGCCTGGTCCCAACTGCCAATCTATCACTTCATTGCTGCAACAACCTTTACTTTTCAATTCACTCTCCATACTACAACCAATAATCTTTTTAATACATTAAAGTGATCATATAAGTTTTCATTTAAAATCTTTGAATAGGTTCATTCCCATTACATTTGAAGAGTTTGGACTCTATCCTAACAAAGTTTACAAAGCCCTCAAAAACCAGGTCCTGCTTACTTCTCTTCAAACCTAATCCCTCAAAGTCTAAATTCTATCCAAACTAAATCACTCTCTAGTCCTTCAACATGTTGTTCTCTCTGCCAGAACTATCCTTTCTCCTGCTCCCCCCACCTCTACATTTGGCTAACTCCTGTTTTCTCTGTTAAGTCTCAGACTAGACATCTCTCTCTTGGCAGGGCGGAGTTGGGGGGGCAGAGATTCCTCTTCTTTGCCCTCAAATATACTATAGTATGTGCTACTAGAATACTGTTTCTAATCGCTTGTTTAATTGTCTATTTTCTCAGGAACCACATCTACCTTGGCCTTTGTATCTCCAGTGCCTAACAGCAGGTAGTTGATAAACATTTGTGGAATAAAAAAAAGAAGGTAGGAAATTTCCCCAGAAACATCCACGGTTACACAGCTTTCCAATCAAAACAAACCGTCATTCTTGGATAAATAAACATATAAAAGTGTAAGATCCACAAAGATAAGTTTTCTGTTTTGCTCGCTATTGTATATCCTGAGCACCTAGAACAGTGGTTAGCACATAGCAGGTAGCATTGTTGGGCAAATGAATAAAACTGAATTTTACTTCCTAAATTTTCTATATTTTATAAGCTTTATAAATGCTTACTTTAAGTTATATATAAGTATTAAGATATGTAAAAGTTAGTTTTACAAAGCCTCTAACAATTCATACAGCCTATTCAGCACTCCTCCCTTAAAAGCTTAGCTAGTGCCCTGGCTGGGTACCTCAGTGGGTTAGAGCGTCATCCCCAATACACCAAGGTAGCGGGTTCCATCTCTGGTCAGGGAATATACAAGAAGCAACCACTGGATGCAGGATGGGTGGAGCAATGGGTGGATATTTCTCTTCTCTCTCCCTCTGCTCCCTTCCTTCTCCCTCTTCTTCCCTCTCTCCCTTCCTTCTCCCTCTTCTTCCCTCTCTCTGGAATCAGTTACAAAAAAAAAGTCTAGCTAGTTGATCTATCCCACTTGGCTGCTTCTCAGTCTCTAGCCTCTTCCATTCTACTTTCCATGATCACTACTCTAGAATGGAGTACCCTGTCACTCCACTGCTAGTCCTGCCCCATTCCTGTTAGTTCAGCACTAACCTACATCCAAGAAACTCACTGCATCTCCAATACTTGCCACTGTATTCTACAGAGCCACTGTTCCGATATGAACAAGTTACCCAATAACAAGTTTGTCTAAAAACAATCCTCCTACCTGCTCTCAATATGAAAACATGGCATACAACTGGTTATTCCCTTTAAACTGTTACTTTATTTCTGAGACTCAAAGGGTAAAAAATGTAGCATGTTTTATCATGATTTCTCAACCACTTCTTCCCTTTTCAAGTCTACCTTCTAATAGACACATATACTACATAGAATTATAGTCTCACTTTTATATTATATGCTAAGTATTATTTGAAACACTATACATTAATTCACTTAATCCTCTAAATGACTCTATGAATTAGATACTATTTTTATGTCATTTATAGATAAGGACTCTGAGGCACAGAAAAGTGCAGTCTTTTTTGCAAGGTCACTTAACAGGTGATAGAACCTGGATTTGATCTCAAGCAGCCTGGCTCCAGAGTCCATGTTCCAAACCATAGTGCACACTCTCACTTTAGCACTTGTTATCATTTTCTCCACCTGGACATACTTACAATTTCCAGGGGAGATAAATGGTGACAAAAGGAGACTTGACTTGGGGTGGTGAACACACAATACAATTTAGAGATGATATATTATAGAATTATACACTCGAAACCGATATAATTTTATTAGCCAATGCCACCCCAATAAATAAGAAAGTAAAAATTTAAAAGTCCCTTAATGAATTCAGCATCTGGATCACTTAATTTGCTTCTCTTCTTCCCCATTCCACCACCATCTTCCGGAACTCACGACCTGATGACGCTAACCCTATGGTACTCCTCCACCATGTAAACAGAACAGATGTACTCCAGTGACCTGCCTCTTCTGTGCAAAGCCTCACACTCACACAAGAAAGGCATGTTTTGTCCCCTCTTTATTTTTAAAATTGTTCCAAGTCTAAAATCCAAGACACTAACTTTCCTCTCTAAGCAGAACCAGCTTATCCTTCCAGCTCTGCACCTGGCTCCCTAGGACAGAATCTGCTCTTCATGTTCCCTGTGGTCTCAGTCTCCTAGACTCCTCTGAGTTATCCAGTTCTATCGCTCCCCTGCCCACTCTTCTTGTCTCTCCATCCAGCTCAGTGAGCCATTTTAAAAAATGCAGAAGTCGAAATGTCTTTTTTTTTTTTTAATGAAATGATAAAAGCAGGTAACAGAGGTTTGGTTTGTTTTTTGATGTCCTCCTTTAGTAAAGTTAAAAACTGCAGTTCTATGTCAGTCTTCAAATCCAGCCTCTCTTCCTTTTTTTTTCCTTCTATATATGTTTAGTACTGCTCCACAAAATCTAAAAATTTAGGAGCTGTTGCACTAGATTCCTTTGCCCACTGGCTGGTGCCACTCTTCATACTTTAACAATCTCTAGTACTATATCTGTTTTCTCCAATTTCTCTCCTAAACTGCATGTATGATAAAAAATAAATAAATAAATAAAATAAAAAAAAAAACTCCAGGAAAAGACAGTTGCCACTAGGACAATGCTTTGAGAAACTGCACAGGAAATAAGAAAGCACCATTCATGCTGGAACACAGAGACACACACTATCAACATTCAACAGATGCAATGTTATACAACGCATGTTTTATCCTTGAATCAATCTGAAAACAATGAGACTATCAGATGCTTTGCCAAAATTAAAATATAGAATTCATGACTGTTTAGTCTGTTTGCTCAATTAAGTTTTCTTACTTCTCCAAACAAACATGGAAACACGATTTATCTCCGGCTACTTATGTTTTATGAGCTAACTTCTATTTTTAAAATTTATTTGGCAATATGAGAAATATTTAATTGGTTAATAGATATGGACATGTTATAGGTTGAACTGTGTCCCTCAAAAAGATATACTGAGCCCTGACCAGTGTCATTCAGTTGGTTGGGCGCCATCCTGCAAACTGAAAGGTCACTGGTTTGATTCCCAGTCAGGGCACATGCCTGGGTTCAGAGCTTTGTCCCTGGCTGGAGTGTATACAACAGACTGATGTTTCTCTCTCTCCCTTTCCCTCTCACTAAAAATAAATAAATAATTTTTTAAAAATAAAAGATATATTGAGCTCTGGCCAGTATAGCTCAGTTGGTTAGGAGTGTCATCCATAAACTTAAAGGTCACAGGTTTGATTCTGGGTCAGGGCACATGCCTAGATTGTGGGTTCTCAGTTGGAGCGCACGTGAAAGACAACTGATGTTTCACTCTCACAGTGATGTTTCTCTGCCTCTCTCTCTTCTATTCCCCTCTCTCTAAAATCAATAAGCATGTACTTAGGTGAGGATTTAAAAAAAAAAAAAAAAGATATACTGAAGCCCTAACCCTGTGGATGGGCCTTATTGAGAAATATTTGGGTCTTTGAAGATATTATTAGTTAAGATGAAATTATACTGGGTTACAGTGGCCCAAAATCAAATGACTGGCATCCTTATTAAGAAAGCCATGTGAAGTGAATCTATACAGTAACCAATAAAGAAAGAAGCAAAAAGGAATAAAAAGCCATGTGAAGGCACACAGACCCAAGGAAGAATGTCACATGAAGATAGAGGCAGAGCTATTAGATGCATGTACAAATCAAGGAGTGCCAGACTGCCCAGATGCTAGAGAAGACAAAGAATCCTTTTTCAGAGCTGTCAGGGGAGGATGGACCTGCTGACACCTTGACTTCAGTCTGCAAGCCTCCAGAACTGTGAGAGAATAAATTTCTACTTTTTTTAAGGCACCCAGTTTATGGTAATTTGTTAAGGTAGCCTTGTAAGCTAATACAAGCCTTTAATAAGAATTAGAAAGAAGACAAAACAAGTATTATCCAGGCTATTACTGAACTTTAGAAATGAAAAGCAAAACTATAGCTTATCTGTAATTTTACATTACTTAATATTGATACATTACAATAAAAATATTTCTACTAAACATAGCTTAGTTTAAGTCTATAAACCTAGATATCCAAAAGAAGTGCTCATTCTTTTTACTTTAAAATTTAATTGTTATGTTTTCAAAATTATTTATCATCATATAATTCAAATAAATCTAATAACCTAATAACCTATTAAATGATTAAAAGGCTTACTTGGAAGCCAAGTAAGATAGTATAAAGATAAGTCTTATGATCAGAAAAATGTGGGTAATATGTAGGCACTTGTTAGCTGTGTGGCAAATCTGGGAAGATCCTCAACTTCCCAGAATCCTCTATTATCATTTTATATTAAAAGGAGGGAGAGACCAAAAAGCCCTGAAACACCAATCCAAAAGAACCTACGCACCCCAATGTTCATAGCAGCACAATTCACAATAGCCAAGTGCTGGAAACAACCTAAGTGCCCATCAGCAAATCAGTGGATCAAGAAACTATGGTACATTTACACAATGGAATTCTACGCAGCAGAGAGAAAGAAGGAGCTTATACCCTTTGCCACAGCATGGATGGAACTTGAGAGCATTATGCTAAGTGAAATAAGCCAGGCAGTGAGGGACAAATACCATATGATCTCACCTTTAACTGGAACATAATCAACAAAAGAAAAAAGCAAGCAAAATATAAACAGAGACATTGAAATTAAGAACAATCTGACAATAGCCGGAGGGGAGGGGGAGGGGACTGTGGGGAGAAGGGTTTTCAGGAACACAGTGGACACATGGACAAAACCAAGGTGGAGGGTGAAAGCAAGGGAGGGAGGTGGGTTTGGGTGGGGTGGGGGGAGTGGAGGGGAGAAAACGCAGACAACTGTAATTGAACAACAATAAAGTAATTAAAAAAACAAAAAAACAAAAAAAAAGGAGGGAGAGGGACATAATGGCTACCTCACAGTTTTTATTCAATATTACAAAAATAGTCATTTAATAAATGTCTGTTTCTAATTTTCAAAACAATTGCAATGATTTGTAGGATATTTGAGAGTTATTATAAAGTCTTTAAGGAAAATGGCAGAATATATGAGATTAGTTAATAACATGAATAGACTGAGGATGATATAAATTGATAGAATAAAGTTAAGAGAAAGGATTGCAGAGTGACAACCACATAACAAGTAGCAGTACGTGCCCAGCAGCAATGTGAACCAAGGACAAAAAATGGCTTGACTATAGTAAATACTCAATAAAAGTGTATGAAATTGAAGTAAAAAAGGAATGGTATGGAAAAGGTCAGAGAAACATGAAATATTATTTACAATAGAGTAAATGTCCCCAGAAGCAAGGAGAATGGGTTAACAGTGCACTTAGAGAGCAAAGTGCTGATCTAAACTAGAGTAAGACTATATGAAGCAGTAGGAAGGAGGAATTGTTACCTTACCTTAGGAAAGCAAGCAAATGGAAAATGGAGTTTAAAGACATATGAACTAACCATATAAAATGAGTGTTTCATTAATTTGGGGGTCAGAAAGAATTTTTTTAAAAAAACTCTTCTGCAGTCTGTATTTGACTAAGTACCAAGGCAACATTTTGTGAGTAACCTTCAAAGTTAGAAAACAAAAATTTAAAAATAACGAGAGCTAGCACATAATGTATGTTAACTTTATGCTAGGCACTGTTCTAAGTGCTTTGCATGTTTTAACTCATTTAATACTCACCAATCATCATACTAGTTAGGCATTATTATTCCCATTTTGCAGATAAGGAAACTAAGGCACAAAGAGGTTAATTTGCCCAGCATGACATTTAAGGGGTAGAATCAGAATACTGAAAACTGTTACTAGGATTAGTAGCAGCCAGAGACTACTTGAAAGTAACTTCTATTAAAAATAAAATTACCGTTTCTTCCAATTAAATCACTAACCCCCACAGATAATAATTTTTTTTCTAATTCTTTTTTGTTGGTGTTGTTCCAGAGTAGGCCTAATTTCCTTTGA